>VANL01000091.1:0-71719 GCA_006352455.1 Brachionus sp. 'Tiscar' | reverse complement strand
AAACACGTGTTAGATGCCTGGTAAAAAACCAAATTTACGATTTGTACCCCCGGGGTTGTTTGGGCGAGTTTACGGTATTAACTTGATTGAATTGTTTAAAAAAATTAATTAAGTATCTTTATCAGGATTGCCATACTTATCAGCATTAAATATGTTTAAAAGTTAAGCTATACTGCTAAGACTCTTGAAAATAAAATTTCAGTTTTTTAACTCTCATTTTAAAATTAATCCTTAATTGATTTAATTTTTTAATAAAAAAAATTATTTACTATTTGACTGACTAAGTGACTTGTGATGTTTTAAGGATTATTTTCAAAAATCTTTTTTTCTTTTGATAACATATTTTATAGGGCTAAATTTAAGAAAATAGACAGTCTAAATTTGACTTAAAATTTTGCTCTTTGCTAATTTTAAATAAAAATTAAAATAAAATTTAAATACATTTTTAGTTTTGGATTTAGAACAGCAGGCTTAGATTGACTTATTCTGGACGCTCTGGAGTTAATGTCCGATCGTGGAGATTCACAAATATCCTTAAGGCAAGCGATTGTATTCAGTCTTTCATAGTTGGGACCCACTCGGTACAAGCTCTCGAGCAAAATTGGCCGGAAGATGGGATTAACACACCAAAGACTTCCTTTGCCTGAAAAGTCTCGCATTGTGAGCAAATTTTTATCAACTTTACTAAAGCATTGATTAGACGACAGATTAAAACGAATGGAGTTTTTCCATGATCCTGATGGAACGTTTTTGTAATAGGCAATATTGTCGATTATCCATTGATTTATTTCTTTGACAGACAAACGTTTGTTAATCGATGATTCAATGGCTAAAAAAATCAAACAACTGAATGTGTATGGAGGTTTTGTGTTGACATCTTGATACAATGGTCTGACTAATCTAAGCCGATAGGAGCAACTATCAGTTTCATCATCTTCTCTTGGTGAGAGAGGAGGTGACAAAGGCGCAAGTCCTGTTGATGTAATGTCAAAAGTGCTGAGCCAGTTGAGATTGGAGAGCGAGTCGTCTTGTGCGCACTCGTCAAGATCATTGCTCAAATTATTGTAAAGAATCTGTCGGCACTCTCTTAGGCCTCTAGTCGTATTTTTTTTTTCGAATTGTTTTTTTTCTTGCTGTATTTTTAGGTTAAGTGCGATTTTTTCTATTTTTTTAGGCGATTGGTTTCTTGCTTTGACGCTGATTACTCTTGGCACACACGACACCGACTTAGACACCCGCTGAACAACTATAGGAGCGTGCACTATTGGGCTCGTTTTGCCAACTACGGCGTCATTCTCATCAGCAGGCTCTATCTTTACTCTGGTCTTGAAAAAATAGCTTGAATCGCATTCGTCTGTCATGGCGATTTATGAGTTTTATTTTTAAAGAAGCGAAGATGAACGAAAATGAAAACAACAACAAAAAAACGAATATAAAGTTGATGATGGCGTAGATTTTTAGATAGTAGTGAGCAAGCAGCCGAGAAGAATAATTAGAAATATTTTATGTGCATACAATATGAATAAGATATTTTTGAGTTTATATATACACAGAAGATGATCTTGTTGTGCAAATTATGCACGAATTTAAAAGTAGATTAAGTATTGTAAATATTTGGCTTTGATTGCTTTTAAGTGCTTAAATAAATAAGCATAGAGATTATCTGAATTGGGAAGAATGCTGCTTGAAAGAGCCGAGTTTTTGCGAACATGTCCAAGCAGCAAATATTTAAAAGACTTTAAGCCAATTTTAAATAAACAAAAATTTTAATTAGACGCAAATATCAATCGATTTTTAAATATTTGATCAGCATTTTTTTCAGTGATCAGTACTTAAATATGTCTTAAGGGAAAACTCATTTTTTTAACAAAGAAAAATATTTATTTTCAATTAAAAAAAATACAAAACAAAATTTTTTTCTAACTTTTAGAAAAATAAATATTGGTAATATTTAGCGATGAAACAAGTTAAAAAATTTTCTTTTTTTCAATCAAGTAAAAAATTTATTAGATAAATAATTTTAAAAATTAAGTGCCTAATCTATAAAATTTTTATTTGATTTTAGGCTGATCAATTAATATATGATCACTATATACAATTAAATAAATACAAAAAATTTAAATAAAAACAATTTATAAAAATTTCTGTTTTTTTTAATTTAAAAATAAATTTTTTAATTTCATATAAATTACAAGTAAATTTCATACTAAATAGATTAAATTTTAATAAGAGTCGGTTACATAATGTATAAATTCAAAGAAAATTTAGCATTTTGACAGATGATCTTAGAACATTTAAACAAATTAAGATATTCAATTTAGACTAATTAAGACAAGGTTTTACGATTTAAAGAAAATTGAATTTTTGTTAATTTTTAATAAAAAAAATACTGCAAAATAATATTTCTACCAGAATTTATCGTTTTAATTTTTCCAAAAAAGACAAAAATTAAAATAATAATAAAATTGAATTTTGATTTGAAAAAAAATAAAAATTTTATTTTAAGCAAATAAATAAAATAAAATGTATAGCATTACATATTAATGATATTTTAGAAATCATCAAAAATGAATGTGAAGTTTATGCAGATGATACAAAAATTATATCCGTTTTCAAGAGTTTCAGCTTAATTCTTAGTCTACAATCGGATCTAGACAACATATGTAGATGGTCAAAGGACTGGTCAGCATCACTGAATATTAATAAGTGCAAGATTTTACATATTGGCAACATGAACACAAAATTTGATTACACACTCGATTCAAAACCGATCAGCAAGTCTGTTTGCGAAAGAGACTTAGATATTTATATCCAAAGTGACTTGAAATGAGATTCTCGAACGTACAATCCCATTTCAAAAGACTGGTCAGCATCATATTTTGTAACTACAGTCATATTTTTGATTTAAATCAAAAATTTAATTATTTTACAAACAGAGTTGTTAGTGTCTGGAATAAATTGCTGGAAGATATTGTCAGTGCAACTAGTCTAAACATCCTTTAAGCTAAGATTGACGTTTGGATGATAAAGCTAGATGAATCGACTTCTATAGCTCATTACAGCTTTGCTTGGACAAGCTCCGAGTTGAAGTAATTAATACCACTACTACTACTACTACTACTACTATTTTCGCAGTATTTATTTTAAAAACTTTTTATTTAAGTTATCAAAATTTTAGCATTAAATTTCACTAAAAAAAAGATTAAAATAAATTTTCTTTTTTACTATTTCTACTTAAGTATTAAGCTTGAAATCTGAATTGTATAGCTTTTTATATATAACGTTTTGTCAATGAATCATTAAAAATAAGGAATTTTGAATTTTTCGTTCTATTTAAAATATATAAATTTAATTTTTCACATAAAATTTTTTTCTTAATTTTTATAACCAAATAGAATAAGAATTATTTTATGATTTTTGATTATTCTAAAGCTTAACAAATAAAAAATATTAAAGAAATATTCGATTTAGATTTCAACTATATTGGATCTTGTTAAACCATTTTGTAAACCGTTAGGTATAAATTTTTAGATTGATACATTGAGTTAAAACCTTATACACTTTCAAAAAATTTAAGTGAAAAAAAATTTGTTTATTTGAATCAGTCTTTCATTGAAGATTTTTTGAACTTAATTAATTAAAAATGAGTTTGTAGAGTTTGTAGAGACAAATTGAAGAGACAAAACTCAAGATAAACAAACAAACACTTATTAATGAGTAGTTAAGTTAAAACTAAATAATTGAAAAAAATATTAGTTTAAGCATCTTTTAAGAGCAGTATAATAGACTCAATAAATAAACTATAGAGAAACATCCTTAAGTTTTTCTCTAAAGTAAACTAAATATTAAAAAATTACAATAAAGTAAATTTGCTTGTGTAGTTTTTACTAAAAATTTAAATAAATTATTCTTTTATTTTTTATAAAATCAAATAAAATTAATCAGTCAAACAGAATAAATTCAAAAAATTGCTATAAATTGAATTTTCAGATTGAACTTTTTTTTGAAATTAAAAATTATTCATATTAAAATATATGTTTTTATTTTTAGTCTTTAATTTATCACAGAGAAGAGAAAGGGCTGTTGAGCATGCTATACATAAAGGAGGATTTTGTAATAAATACAATCATTTAAAAAATCATAAGAGATTGTTTTTAATTTAAAATCAAATAGGAAAAAAACTGACCACCAATTTAAATGAATGTTTTTTTTTGTAAAAGAATCATTTTTAATTAATAAAATATACATTTTTTAAAATTTAAAATTTAACTCTTAGAAAAATATATCATATAAAAGAGAAAATGATTAGGATTTAAAAAATAACTTTTTAATTTTTTAAATGAGGAAAAACTATTTAAATATGTATCGAAGGCTGTCTAAGTCATAGAAAAAATCTAAAAATCTAGCAGACTATGATAATCTTTAAATTCACAATGTTTCAAGCATTTGCTTTATTCCTATGATATTTTTTCTCAATCAATAATTAAGTTATTGGTTTTTAAAGATTCTTAATTAAAAATTAAAAAAAAAATATTCAAAAATAACCAAAATTTTAACTACTAAATTTCTAATTAAGCGCAAAATAAATGAAAAATTCTACAAATGATAATACTTTTAATTTTCTGAAAATAGACCAAAACCTGTACGATATTAAACTTTCATCTTCTTCAATAATTGAAACCGAAATTTTAGACAGTCGGTCAATTTCAAAATCCTCATACAATAGCGATCCCAACTTGAGGAGTAACAGCTGTGCCATAAATCTAGAAAATAATACCAAAAAACCACAGTGCAAAATTGCTATTGATTTTGTCAAAGCAGATTTATATGATCTCTTTTACAAAAAACAAAACGAGATTGTCAAAAGTAAAAATGAAAATTACGCTAGCAACAGACTTTGTAAGTGTAGCAAAAATTTTACGCCTAGATCAATTCAATTCGAATATTATCAAAAAATTATTCTATCATTGATGGTCTTTTTGATGGTTATACTAATAACATTTATTCTTAATTTTTTTCAAGCATCATTCAATTTATAAATAAAAATTAGTGAATTAAAAATTAACATTAAAAATCAAAATTTAAAAAGCTGATAAAAACATGTTCATCCATTTTAAATGTCTTCAATTAAAATAAAATTTTTCATAAAATTATTAACATACACCATTAAATAATTTATTTTAAAACAAACTTGCATTAAATGATAAATAACATTCTCTTTAGGTTAGCTTCAAAAAAAGCAATATACATTGGCAGTTCATTGACATTATTCAGCTATATCACATCTAAATATATTCCAAAAACAAACAAAGAAAATGAACCGTTGATCCAACCATCGGTAGCAAATGATTTAGATCCGAAAAACTTGGTTAATAGGCCGCCAGATTACATTGAGAGTACTAATGTAGAAAATTTAGTATCTCTTCCAAGATTTCAGAATGCGATTGCTTTAATAAAGCTAGCTGAAAAAACACCAAATGAGAAAAATTATCAGAGATGCATTAATGAATTAGATAAAATATCTACTGATTGGTCAAAAACCATCACCAAGCTAGAAAACTTAACCAAACTTCGTCTATCAAAGCCTAAACCAAATCCGTTTTTAAATGACGGTTTAGCGATGTACATTGGTCAATTAATCAATCATGATCTAGCTATCGATTTGGCTTACAAATCTCATGCATGTGACAATAGATTTTTCCGCTCAGAACCTCCGGGCACAAGACAAAAACTGCAAAAAATGAATCATCACAAAAAACCAACAAGCATTTTTGACGATCCGGACTATTTTCTTTTATTTGAGTTTCAGAAAATATTTTGTGAACAAAATTCAAAATTTGATTCAAAAATTTTTAAAAAATTAAGCAATCAAATTAAATCATTGACCATATCAGAATATGTGATGAAAAGGAGCAATATAAACTTTTGGTCAGATGATTTGGAAAATTTACTTGATGAATTAGACGACGACGATTTTAATGAAATGTTAGAATTGCCTGATGAAAAATCTAAAAAGGACAAAATTAGATCTCTAAAGTACAAAGTTAAAAGTGAGTTTGTAAAAAAAAATGAGTCGTTGATTTTTGAGCTAGTTGATCGGATGGTTCAAATGGATTGTAAAGAATTTTTAAGATTGGGTGGCATGGAATATTTACTTCTTTTGTATGAAAAATACAAGAATGACGAAATTTTTGTGCATATAATCGGAAACTGTTTGAACACTTTTAGTTTAAACTCGAGTAACAGGCGCTTATTTGTAGAGTCCGGTTGGCTCAAGCGAATACATGAGATGAGAACAAATTTAATGGAAAACCAGGATAAACTGGGCATCAGCAAAGAGTTAATAGCTCATAAAATTCTATACAATCTTTCTCAAAGCAAAAATTCAAATTCTATTTTGTATCCTAATTTAATCTATCCTCTTCATCCACTTTATTTCGAGTTGGTAAAGCAATCGGTGCCAAGTACAGATCACAAACATCAGGTTGACATAATTTTTGTTCATGGTCTACGTGGAAGTGTTTTCAAGACATGGAGACAAGATGATTTGGTTCTTAGCTCCAATTCTGAATTTGTGAACAAGCTAAACGCTTATATTGAAAAAAAATTTAGAATCTATAGCCACTGTTGGCCGGCCGATTGGTTGCCGGATGATCTGGGAAAAAATAGTGTGAGAATATTTGGAATTAATTATGAATCGTTGTTTAGTCTATGGGGTCAAGACTTGATCGAGGAAATAAAATTAAAATCAAGTATTAAACAAAGAGCTGTTGATTTGCTTAAAGAATTGAGTCAGACTGGAATAGGCGAAAAGCCTTGTGTGTGGGTATGCCATTCGATGGGAGGTCTGATCATCAAACAGCTTTTGTTGAATGTACATAAACTTGGTGAAAAAGGTCGCAAAATATTTGATAATACCAAAGCAATCATTTTTTTGAGTACACCTCATTTGGGCTCTTCAATAGCCAAAACAGTTACAAATTTTAAATTTGCCACTAATCCATCTGTAGAGTTGTTTGAATTGTCTACCCAAAGTGACTTTTTGGTTAATTTAAATAATGAATTTATGGATATGATAAGAAAAGATAGTAAACTGAAGATTTTGAGTTTGTGCGAAGGAAAATTGACCTATCTTGGATTTAATTTGTACACTAGTACTGTAACTGAGGCTTCGGCCAATATTAATTATGGGAAATTTTATTTGGTCAAGAATAAAGACCACTTGAATATTTGCAAACCCGAAAGTCAAGATTGCTTTGTTTACATCAAAATAAAAGATTTTTTATGCAATATTTTAAAAGAAGAAATTTCTAGTTGCACTAAATGCAAAGAAATATCAAATGGAAATTTTTTGAATTTTTTTGAAATTAAAGAAAGGTTTTTTTATGATTTTTAAAAAGCGTTAATTTTTCTGTAAACTGTAAATTATAAATTAAATTGTTTTTTTTTTAATTTTAACTTTCTCTTTTTAAATTTAGATATAAAAATCTAAAATTTGCTTTAAATTTTTTTTAGGTAAAATTTATTTAAATCAATAAAATAAAGATGTCGTCTAACCAGCCGATGGACACATCCGAATCGGCCTCAACGTCAAATCAAACAGAAATAGCTCGAAAAACATGGGAAATTAACAACAAAATTCAAGGTATAATTTAGATTTATTTTTTATTTTTGTTTTTAAATAAGAGAAAATTATAATCTTTTAGATATTAGCTTTCTATTTTGGAGAAAAATTAAAAAAAAATATTTTAGATAACAATGAATTATATAGATAGATAGATAGTTAGATGAACTGCAGTGTCATTCAAAACACGTTGTTAATTAATATTAGCTAAGGCAGTTTATATGTATTTTAAATTTGTTTTTTTTAGACATTGTGAATTATGGAATAATAAAAAATAAAAACAAAAGCTTAAAATTGAAACAACTTTTTTATTTAGGTCCTAAATTTTTTCTGAAAATGTATCATCTGTTACAAAGCTTTTATCACCCAAATTAATTCCGTACAAAAACTTAGTAACCCTGCAATCTAGTACAGTCTGCTCTCTATTTTCTGATGTATCTGGGTAATCCAAATTTTAGTCATAAAATCGATTTTATGACATCAATGTCATAAAAAATAGGATCGTAAAAATATTTAATTTTAAAAATAATATAATATACAAGTCATCCAAAAAATCAAAAAATGTCTTTTTTTCAAATACTTAATTTTCAAATGTACGTAATAAATTCAACATTTCTATTAACTATTCTTTGAATTTTTTTTCATGTCAGAAAATCGAAATAATTTTACATGTAAAAGAATTACAATTTGCCCCTTTTTTGTCTTAATTCGAAAAAATTTAGCATGGAAAGGATTATGCTTTTCATTGTAACTCTACTTTGAGCTACAAAAACGAAATATCAGAAAATAGGAGGTCATTAAATAGAGAACACACTGTTTATGTATTAGAATATTATTCTTATCTGAATAATAATTTAAAACTTTTTAAGAGGAATTTTTCAATGTAAGCAATTATTCAAATCTAAAATTTTCTAGAAAAAATTTTTAATAAAATTTTGTTAGAATTTTAATAAATCTTTAATTTTCTAATGAGTTAAAATTTTATTTTTAATTGTCATTTACTATTTAAAAAAAATTTTCATAAGATTTATTTTTAAAAGTATTAAACTCATTAAGTAAAGTAGTATAATATTTCTATTATTGAAATTATAGGCGATTTTTAACTTAAATTTTCAAAATTTATCAAATATTTTACAATCTTATTTTCTATATTAATATTTTTCTAAGTTATTTTTACTTTGATTTAGAAATAACAGCGGTTGAAGAGTTATACAAATATGACGATACAGCTCATCGAAGTTTATTGTCAGAAAGACCATGGGAAAATGATCCTCATTATTTTAAAAATGTTAAAATATCAGCTTTGGCCTTGCTTAAAATGGTAATTCATGCCCGCTCAGGTGGAAACATAGAAGTAATGGGTTTATTATTGGGTAAAGTTGATGGTCCAACAATGATAATTATGGATTCATTTGCTTTACCGGTCGAAGGAACAGAGACCAGAGTGAACGCTCATGAACAAGCATATGAGTATATGGTAACCTATACTGCCATGGCAAAACAAGTCAAAAGACTTGAAAATGTAATTGGCTGGTACCACAGTCATCCAGGATACGGATGTTGGCTTTCTGGAATAGATGTTAGCACTCAAATGTTAAATCAGCAATTTCAAGAGCCATGGGTCGCCATTGTGGTTGATCCTACTAGAACTGTTTCTTCGGGAAAAGTTAATCTTGGCGCTTTTAGGACATATCCAAAAAATTATAAGCCTCCCGATGAAGAACCATCTGAATATCAAAGTATACCTCTCAGCAAAATAGAAGACTTTGGCGTTCATTGTAAACAGTAAAATTTTTCTAAAAATTGAAGCAAAAAAAAATAACCTCTTCAAATTTAAAGATATTATTCTTTAGACGTTTCTTATTTTAAATCAATTCTTGACAAAAGTTTATTGGAATTTTTATGGAATCGATACTGGGTTAACACATTAAGCTCTTCAAGTTTATTAAGTGTAAACTTTAAAAATATATATGAAATTGAATTGAAAATAATAAAATTTTCATATTAGAATGCGGATTACACCACAGGACAAATATTTGACATTGCTGATAAACTCGAAGAAGCCGAGTCCCAATTGGGAAAAGGGGGTTTTATTGGAGCATTTGACTTGAGAGATACATCTAAACAATCCGAAGATAAATTGTCTAAAGTCTGCAAGGATAGCAAAAAAGTGGTCATCGAATGCATTCATGGCCTAATGTCCCAAGTTCTCAAAGATCAAATTGTCAATAAAGTCAAAAGCACAAATTAATTATATTTTTAATTTCTTATTTATTATAAATCGTAATATATTTTTAAATTTAATTTGTTTTTTTTTTTTAATATAAAAAATATAATTTAACAATTTATTATGTAACTGTAAAATTTTGCTAATATTTAATAGGTAATCAATCTTTCTCTCTACTATGATTAAAATGAAATTTAATCAAAAGAAAAACTCAGTACGTTTTTTAATTTATTTGTATAGTTATCAATTAAATTTTGCAGGCTCATTAAAAAAGAGTCAATTGTTTATTTACAATTAAATAACTTATTTTCTAGAAAATTATCGATTTAAAAATATTTTTTTTTTAATTCATATTTTGTTTAATTGATTATATTGGATAATTTTCAAGTTAATTTAAAAATAATCTAGCCTGTTTCCTGTCAATATTTGCTCATTATTTTTTCAGATCTTAAGAGCTATTGATAGATTTTCTTAGTCTTTAATTGTTTATCTAATCATACTTAAATTAAATTTTTTTTTTAAATTTTCGAGGTAATGCCATGAATTTTAAAATTTTAAAAGTCACTTTCTAATATTATAAAGTTTCAAGTCAATTAAAAATGTCATTGAAAATATACAAACTTCTTTAGTTAAATACCTGTTTTTTTTTTTTAAACAAATTTAAGCAACAAGAAAAAAACTTAAGATTGCTTTGGATTTTGGATACACTAATATTCTTTGAGGTAACCTTTTCATGTTTTTTAGGAATAAAATTTACGTCTATGAAGTGATAAATGTTAGACATTAAAATAGTAAGGAAAGACGCCAAAATGTTATCAAAATAAAAGATAAAGAATTTTAGCTGTTTCAAGTCTTGTCTTTAAGCTAACCAGATTAGAGTAGATAAAAAAGACGATGTTAGTAAGATGTTTTTAAAAAGATGTTTTTGAATATTTATTTAGGAGAAATTTTAAAAATTCAAAGCTATTGAGCTTTCCAGGGGGGTTACGTAATAAAATCTATGAATTTTATATATTTAAATTTTCCAATTAAACTTATGTTACCACTATTTTTTAAAATGGTGCTTTCATACACACATTACGTCTTGTTTGCTTTTAGAATCAACTATTTAAGGCACATAGGTTTTATATTGGCATAGTAAATTAATCAACATTTGGCATTTTTTATTAAAAAAGATAAATTTCAAAATTGTTAATCCATTGACTTTAATCATATATAAATAGTATTTTATTTTACTTGCAATGAGATTGTTTAAATTATTTTAGCAGCTTTTTTTAAAATATTTTCTTATCATCGATATAACATTTTTAAATTAAGTGAGACAAATTTCAGAAAAAAAATATCTTCAATTATTTTACTCTTTATTTTATTGTATACAATTCGAATTTTTTCTTTTTACACTTTAATTTATTTTAGTTTTTAATTCAAAATTTTGATGTCTATTTTTTGGTTTTATTCTCATTAATTTATTTAAAAGACTATATGATTTCCTGTGAATATTTCTAAATGTATTTAATTATTGAATTCGTTTGTATTCGAAGCGCCAACCATTTTTTTTTTGTGTAAAATATTTCAAAACGAGTCAAATGACTCGTTTGGTGCTTCTAGTGTTAATGAGGTATCATCAAAGCTATAATTTAATTTGTCTAAGACACTTAAATTTTTGCCAAATGCTTTAATTGTTCTCAAACTTTAAATTGATTGAAAAATATTGAAATTTTTTTCTTTAAATTAATTAATTTTTACCTGGTAGAAACGAAAAAGTAAAAACTGCGAATATAGCAACTAGTAGGTATAAAAAAATAGACAGTTGTCATTTAAGGCAAATTTCATTAATTCAAAAATATCCATTTTTCTAGTATTATATAACTTAAATCTTTTATAAATAAATATAGCAAGAACAAACACCTCTTTCTTTCAAAATCAGTGTTTTTATTAATTTAGAAAATTTGCATTTATGATTTTATGATATTTACTCAAACAAAAGCAGTTTAATATGTTGCGATTATGGTTAATTTCAGGCCTCACCTAACTAGTAAATTAAAATAAATAAACGTTTTGCTAATAAATGTTTACATTTGCCCATTTAATTAAACCCCAGCTACTTTTAATTTAATTAATTAAGTAAAATTTATTTATCCTTTAAAATAAATTAGTCTAAATGTCATTTCAGGCAAGACTTTTACTCAAGAATTTTTCGGTTCAATAAATGATATTTGGTTTTGATGCATAAAAACTAATTTTATTCGGATTAATTTTAGCTAAACCCTTAGAGCACCTAGTTTTACGTGGTAACCGGACACCGAGTTTTAGTCTTACATCTTTTGTTCAAATAAAATAGGCCCAATATCCTCACTTGTTTGGTTACATAATCAAGGCATAAAGCTTTTGATTCTATTAAAAAAATAATTAAATTTCAATCAGTATACATTGCCTAATTATTCGAATAATATATACATGTCTAAATTGTCTTAAGCAGCTGTTTATATTTTTAAAGGTGCGGGGGGAACATTAATTTTCTTCATATCATTTTTTTTTATTAAAGCAAAACAATAAATTCCAATTTACCTAAAAAAAATATCAACTAGTTTTATTGTTGAAATTAAAATTATAAATTTTATTTCGTAATTTTAAAAAATATGCTCTTAATTATTATCTTTAATGTCACAAAGGTTAAAGAATGTCTTATAGACGTACATTGGTAAGTGACAAATACCTCTATGAGTCTGTGAATCAAACAGTTCGCAAGCGAGTCGAGAGTCCAGTGAGGCCTTCAGTAACGATGGTACGAGTGCCCTCAGTTACGTCCATATTGAGCATTAATCGAGAATCAAGACCCAAAAGCTTTCGATCGAGCTCTCGCAACGATGTAATTAACATTAAAGTCGAGCATGAAAAACCAAGTTTTGCCAGCTCGACCAAAATATTTGGTCGGAATGAATACCAGGAATCCAACTATAAATATAATTACTCAGAATCATCCGAAACAATGCGTCGACGATCACTTTCATCATCTGCCTTAAGATCCAAGTCACTTTCTCAACTATCCAAATTGTCCTCTTCATCCTCAGACAGCGACAGTGAAAACGCAAGTGTTACATATTATTATGACAATAATGACAACAATCGTCAAGTGACTTATGTAAGACACACTGAAAACGAGTCTGGTTTGAGTCTTGCTGGTTGTTTGGTAAAAGCAAGTCCTTCTTTTTTACCAGTTAATAGAAGTCATCAATTAGGCGCTATCTTTAATGGCTCCTCCTTTGGCTTATTAAGTATTTTTTTTTTAATTTTTAAATCATAAAATTTTATTGTTCAACAAAAATTATAAATTTTTTTTAATTAAAGCTGAGCATTTTACCATAAAGGACGAGTTTAAACTTTCATTTGATTTTAAAACCACGGCTAAAAATGGTATCTTAATGATAATTGTTGATCCATCAAGCAGCGACTCATTTTTTGTTGAACTTTATGACTCCCAAGTTAATTTAATTTAATAATTTTTTATTAAACGAAAAAAATTAATTAAATATTTTATAGCTTAAAGCAACTATGCTAATTGATGGTGAGCCAGATAGCTGCTGGACACAATTTCCCTCATCTTCACTGAGCAACGATCACTGGATTAATGTAAACATTCAGTTTAATGGAAGCTGTATGACCATGAGAGTTAAAAATGAGTTTTACTCTAAACGACACAGACACGAGCTCACCTATCCAATAAGAGGAGATTTATTTGTTGCTGGACATCCAGGTAATTTTTTCTAAATTTTTTTAGTTTTAAAGCATTTTGAAGTTTATTCGAAGGAACTATTAAACCTCCATTTGCATGTAGATCAAGAGAGTTTTTTATCGGTGAAATGAGAAATTTCTCAGTCAATGGAGAAGGAATAAAATGGTACGGTACCCCAAACAATACCAATCCAAGACTAAGAAATTGGTACTAAATGTGTCAAAATAGTTTTGAATTTAAAGAGAATTGATTATGCTTCTAGTTAAAAAAAACATTCCCTAATGTATAGTTTTAGCCTAGTTGAAGGTTTATTTTAATGCTTTGAGTTGGGTTTAATTGTATATAGCACTGACATGCCTATTGCATAATTAAGAAATATTTTTATTAACTTAATTAAGAAATAAGAAATATCATGATGATATTTCTTTATATTAATTTTTATTTTAGAAATTTTTTTGATAGTCAGCTAATAAAATAAAATTGTTACGAAGAATTCATTAATTAATTTGATTAGAGGAGCTTTTAAATTTAACAAGAAGACATCTCATTTTTTTAATAAACTAGATTTATTTAACATCATTTATTATTCTCATCTTTTAATTTTTAAACAATTTTGCTTTTACTTTATTGCACTGTAAAAAAATCTATCTAAAAAGATTTATTTTTTCATTTTGAATCAAACACTTAAATTGGCAAATTATGTCTTAACAACTAAAAAAAAACAAAATTTTTAGAATTTATTTTTTTCACCTGAATATTGTTTCTTTACTTTGAATAAACTGATAGTTCATTTTTTAAAAATGTAATTTTAGAAAAAAAACACTAAAATATTTTATATTAAGTTTTAATAAATCAAAATTAAATTATATTTTTTCTCCAAAATAATTGAAAGTAACCCTCCTATGTTGTAAAATTTTCCTCAGTTTTTTTTTAATTTTGTCTCAAATAATCAATATTATTTAAATGCAGCTTGAATGTTTGAATAACAATAAAAGAAAATTTGCAAAAATTAATCAGTGCAGACAAAATTTAATAGTAGTCCGAAAATAAAATAAAATTTAAGTAAAATTCAGAAAATTG
Source organism: Brachionus sp. 'Tiscar' (assembly GCA_006352455.1). Taxonomy (NCBI): domain Eukaryota; kingdom Metazoa; phylum Rotifera; class Eurotatoria; order Ploima; family Brachionidae; genus Brachionus; species Brachionus sp. 'Tiscar'. The sequence continues at coordinate 57,055 of VANL01000091.1, read as the reverse complement.
GTCTTAGTAACAAATCTCATTTTATAAACAAAAAATAGAGCTTAAAAGCTCCAATATTATTAAGCTTAATACCGAATTTCAAAATAGAAAATACATGACTGCAAAGTTTTCATAGCAACTTGAAATATGAAATTTTTTTCTACAACGATTTGATTATTTTTTTTTTACTAAATTTTAAGCAAAAATTTTAAATGAGGCGTTTTTTATCAAATTTATATAGAAAACGCTCTATTTATATTCTATTGATAGGGTTTTACATGTTTCAATGGAATTTATATATTTATCATGTAAAACTTGACAATACTCCTCTATCTATGGGTTTAAGTGAATATGAAAAGAACATACATCTAGATCATTTCAATTTTTTGTCTTTTTTGACCGAGTTATTTACCACAGAACTAATAGACACTTTATCCAATTATTCCTTTAAACCATCATCACCTAACATTAGCTATACTACTATTTACAATTTAAATAATATCTTAGCAAAAAATAATGCATCTCTACTTGATGTAGGCATTCTAATTCGCCTAAAAAAAGAGCTAGGCAATAGTTTGGAAACAGACTCTTTGATCTTAGCCGATTTCCTAAATTCAAAAGAACACTCTCTCATATCCTATGGAATAAATTTAGAAGATAGCATCAATTTTCTAGAGGTAAATAAAAAACTTGCAAAATTAAATTATTAAAATTTTATCAAGGATTTAAAAAATACAAAAAATATCGATTGCCAATTAATGCCAGTATTTACCGAATATTTTGGTCAAAAAATTTTATCTAGTATATATGTTAAATGTGATTTGTTGAACATACATCTTGTAGTATTATATGAGCGGGGTAATTTTCTTTGGATGTCTAAAGATGATTTTCAAGTCGATGGTATTTTAAAGTTATTCAATGATAAACCAAGAGCATTTAACAAGTAAAGAATATAATTTTTTATACTTAGGGTTCTGAATGAGTTAAATTTGAAAACTTTTTCTTCTGACCATGCAATTCAGACTATATGATTAAAGAAATTTTGAATTTTTACAGGATTATTTTTTAAAAGGTTTGAAACAATTGAAGTTATTGATAGAGAATTTCAGACAGTTAAAATTCCCAAAAATATTGACAGTTTCTTGTTTAATTATAGGCATTCAGAGTTCATAGAGTGTGGTCTAATCAAGCCGTTACAAAATTATACATCAGACATTGGTACAAAATTTCGTTATGACAAAACAAAAGAGATTACTATTTCTAAAAAGTTAATTTATATTACTTCAATATTGGAATCTTTTCTTAAAGATTATTCCGTCTCAGGTACCATTCTAGATGGATGGCTGAAAGAATGTGAAATAAATCCTTCAATCAAAGAAATAGAGCTGGTACTTAATGGATTCGATTTCGATCCTCAAATAGTTAGACATTTAAGCTATGATAAAAAAATTCCATTTTCAAAAATAAACTTTGATAATCAAACCTTACAGATAAATATGTCAAATGCAAATGACATTTCTTTAAACTTAAGCTTTAGCTATGAATACAACAAGACTCATCGATGGCTCCACCGCAAAAATGGAGAACAAATTTTTAAATACTTTGTTAAAAATCATGAACCTCTATGCTCAGCTGAACTTATGAGTGCAAGAATTTTGATTCCATGCGATCTTAGAAGATATCTGAAATCAAAAAATTGGAAAAACAAAAAAGTTTAAAAATTAATTGTAAATAAAAATTGTAAATTTTTGCACAAAAATAATTCGAAAATTTTAAGCTGAGATTTTATATTAAATCCAAAAAAAAACTCTTATTAATGAGTTAATATTTTTCAGTTTAAATTTAAGCTAAATAATATTTTAGCTTTTAGAAGTTTAATTTAAAAATGAATTAAAATGCAGTAAATAAAGTTTAAAAATTTATCTTTTTTATTTTCCTAAAGTTTTAGAAAGAAATTCATTGTTTATTGATTAATGAATAATTATTACTAAAACACAGAGCCCCAATTTTTTTTTTAATTTTTATTTTTTATATTTTCAATTAATCCCTTTAAATCAAGTTTATTAATAATTTTTAAATTTTAAAAATTTATTGTAAACTAATAATTACAAAAATAAAATTTTTAATTTTAAATTTGCACATTAACATTAATTAATCAGAATTTTCATATTTTCAAAAAACTTAAAAATTTAATTAAACCTTGTTTGTTTCAATTTTTAACATTAATAGAAAAATAAATAATATAAAATCCATTATTTAATTTAAATTTTAATAGAATAGTTGTATGAAAATCAAAATATATATTGTTGGGAGAAGAAATAATGAACATTATTAGAATTTTTTATAATAATGTTTTATTAATTTTTCTTTTTTAATTGTCTATTTGTGTTTCTAATTATTTAGAATCCAATTCAATTCAATTTTCTGGATAACCAATTTATATAAGTTTTCTCCAAAAATAAAAGACTTTCTACGGCATATCAATATCATTTTTGATTTAATTTAGAAAAATTGAAGGTTTTCTTAAAAATTGTGCAAATTTGGTAGATATGAAAATCAAATCAGAATTAATTTTTAATTTTGATTGATTTCTAAATATTTTTTTAAGTGAATGAGGAAAACAACTTATTTTGTAAAATTTTAAATAAAAAATTTATCAGTTTAATAATTTTTATTATTTTTATAAATTTTAATTTATGAAATCACAGATTTTAGCTGGCGTCAAACTCTCAACTGCTTAATTAAATGTGATACTCAGGCTTGATTTTTAAAAACAAAAGAAAATTGATTTTAAAACTTAGCAAGGTTTTACTGTAAAAAATTAAAAAATTTTCCAAATTTCCTAATTTTCTAATATTTTATCATAGTCTTAATTCAGTACAAATTAGAATTATTGGCTTAACAAAAAGGAATCTAATTTCATAGGAGCTGTTTACTGGTATGATTTACTTTAATTTATACTCGTCCAATTTAAACAATTTCTCAAAAAAAAATAATTTTTAAAATTTATTTAAATTATTTTTTTTAATTAAAATCAAAGCAATGAAAGATTGTTCAAAAATCATGAGAAAAAATTAAAAGTTAATTAATATTAAATTAAAACAAAAAAATAAAGCTTTTTTATTTATTATTTTTAATTTTTTGATTAAAATAGTCTTAATCCTTCTTTTCTAATCTGTTTTTCAAATCAACCCTAAAACCTTGCAAAAATTACTGCGTTAGAAATTGGATTTAATATTTTATATACTTATACATTAAATTTATTAAAATTAAATATTTTATACAGACCCAATATTTAAAAAAGATCTTAGGAGTGTTGTATTTAAATAATATAATTTAAGAATTTTTTAAGATGGACGAGATGGTATTTTATGCATTTGCCTAAATTATATTTTCATTTATGAGGCTGCAATATCAAACAAAGGAGTACTGTATATTTCAACAATTTGAATTATTTTATTAACAGAAAAAATAATACAATTTAACTTAATAATTACAACTTAGATTCTGAATAGGCTTTCTTGAAGTCAATGAAGTTAAGATACAAGAGGCTATTCCATTTAAAGCCTTTGATAGCATACACAGAGAAACCTTATGGGCCATATTAAGATCATACGGCATACCATAGAAGATAGTCAAATTAATAAAACTCTTCTACGAGAAATATGAATGTAGCGTGATTCTAGAAAAAGAACAATCTGAGAGCTTTAAAGTCAGACAAGGGTGCGTTCTCTCTCCAACACTATTCCTAATAGTGATTGACTATGTCATGAAGAAAAAACTACCAGTGCTGCGCCAATTTGGAAACCCCTATCTCCATCGATGGTATATAAATAGAATGTGCAAGTGAATTTACATATTTAGGTAGCATTATCAGTTAAAACATGGTAAAACACAAAGACATTAAGAATAGACTTGCTAGACTCCGACCAGCATGGCAGCAAGGAAACAAAACTCAAACTGTACAACACTGTGGTAAAAGCAGCACTGATGTACGGTAGCGAATGTTGGGGAATGTCTGAATCTGACAGAAAATGCCTGAACACCTTCCACACTGGATGCCTAAGAAGGATTCTAAAGGTTCACTGGCCTGAGACATTGTCAAACGTAGAACTATACACAAGAACAAATTCACAGCCATTAAGCCAATTTATTATGAATAAAAGACTGCAATGACTTGGACATGTGCTTAGAATGAAAGAAACAAGGATACCAAAAAGAGCCTTTCAATAGACACCTCTAGGGCGACGTAAGGTAGGTTGACCAGCAATAACATGGAGGTCAACAATCACGAAAGAGCTCACCAAAATGGGAATGACATGGGGAGAAGCAAGGATGAAGGCGAAATATCCAATTGAGTTGAAATCAAAAGTAATGATCCTATGCTCCACAAGGAACGAATAAGGATAAAAAAAAGAATCTGAATAAAATATCTAAATGAAAAAAGTTAAGATTTAATTTTGAAAAACAATCGAATATCTGGGAATATGACAGGCTATCTGAGCTGAATCAGCATGTGCTCGATCAGATAAATCAATTGTCAGATAAGATTTTTTTACAATAAAAATAAAGATAAAAAAATTTTTTAGCTTGATTAGATATCTTGAACCTATCAGAAAAATAATAATTCTAATGTAAACATTATTGATATTTGATAGAATGCTCGTTAATCCTTTCATGTCGAATGTTTTACTTGTAATAAGAACTCAAAGAAGGATTAAGTTCTTGTTAAACTATTTCCTTAATTCTAAACAAATCTTATCTAAACAAGGTATTCTTTTTTTTTTGTTGTGTTTTTGTTTATAGTGTAAATTAAAACCAAGATCAAACTTTGCGAAAATTATTAATTTTTTTTGTCCAAATAAAATATTCAATTTAATTAATTATTATTTTTATTATAATTGAAAAAAGGAAATTTTTTTTTTTAAAAAATATTAAATTAAATTTACATATATTTAACAATAAAAATATACTAGGAAATTTTTTTTTTACAAAATTGCGAGTCGATCGGTCATTTGTTCACACTGTTAGAAAATTAAAGCAATGTTTCAATAAAAAAAATTAGAAATAATAAAAAAAATAAAAATAATCAAATTTGGTTTAATTTTGACGCATCTTGCTGAATTGAAAAGGTTCAATTTGGACAATTGGGAAACTGATTGAAGAGCCAAATTGTTAGCTATGTCGCTTTCTCTCGACTCGTTCAAATTCTGCTTACTATTTTGTATCAATTTTTGCAATAGGCTCGAATTTTGATTTGAATTTATTTTAATTGAAAATTTCATATTATATTTTGAGCATAGGCCACCAGCTTGATGATTGATGCCGTCTCTAGTGCCGCTTGACGTAGATAAAAAATAATATTCTTTGTCCTCTTCGAACTCTAGTGCGTTCGGAACTGGCGAGTATTTGACAAAATAAATGGTAAATTTTACCGAATTGATTGAATTAATTTTATCACATTTTAAAATTGGCACTGTCTCATAATTATCCGGATTAATCAAACAATTGTCAAACTCATACTTGGAACCAACTTTGTAAATCACTGAGTACTCGTACGAGTTGTCGTTTAGCGACGATCGAGGGCATACTAGATCAATGCTGTCTCCGATGTGAGCGTTTAGTTTGAGATGGTAGCTCGAGTCAGACATGTCTGTGAACAAACGGTTGTTGATGCTCCAGTAGAGCGACGGCAGTTTGACTATATTCAAACTCGACTGGACCGAACTAACAAATACAAATAGCAAGAAAATCATTTTTATCATCTTGAAGCTGTACTTTTGCATCCAATTTATACCCGGATTTATCATTTTAAATAATAAAAATTCAGTGTTTAGAAAATATTTGGAAAATGTTTGCTTAATGTTGTTAGCTGAATAAATTGACGTCTATTTATAACTGAGCTAATTTTTTTTAGTTACCAAGTGACGACTCAAAAATTAGATATGCTCTATTGATTAAAAAAAATCGAAAGCGTAATTTGTTAATTGTAACAAATTAGTAATCAGTAAAAATGTATTTTTGTTTTGTTGGGCAAGGTGATATTTTTCGTAAATTCTATTCGATAAACGTAGAGCTTGAATCAGATAAAATTACTATGTCCAATGTTTAGATGAGATAAACATTTGAATAAATCTGTAAGTTTATTGATCTAAAAAAAAAGATAAAACAAATATTAGGACAAAGTTAATTTATTATAAACTTTGGCTTAGGTTTGTTTGAATTAAAGAGCTACTTAAGCCGATTTTATAAGCTTTTAATATAAAAAAAAAATTCAATTTTGAAAACCTGTTGAGTAAAAAAAAATTATTTTTAGCTAATTTAAACCAAATTAACCTAGTCTATTAGCAAAAAGCTTTTTTTTCAAATAAATAAATTTATTAAGCTGAATGAAAAAAAAAATTAAATGAAATTAGTTTTTTTTTATTTAATTTTTCATATGACTTTATACAAACCACACATACACACTCATACAAGCCTCAAAATTAAAGTAAAATTAAATTCAAAGAAATATGTATTTAATTTGAGTGCAGGTGAAGAAATTTTTGTTCCGAACGGCTATAAAATAGCTAATTCCAACTTAATTAATCATTTTAATTCCCATTGATTGATATAAAAGTGTTTAATTTGGTGGAAAATATGAGCAAAAGCTATGTACGAATAAAATCAAATAGCCCTAGGTTAGATCAATATGTGTAGGCGCTTTATTAGTCAAACGCATGTTTTTCGTAATTCAAATGACCTAAAGAAAAATATGTTTAAAATTAATTTTTAAAAATCTTGTCTAAATTCGTCCGAGCGTAAAATAGAGCTCAAATAATAGCCAATTTGCCAGCCAATCAAGCTAAAATTAGAAGGAACAAAAAAAGAGATTCACATGAGCAGCCAACTTAAATTCAAATGGCTTTATTGAATAATGTGCTTATGTAACAGGATTTCGCTCTAGATAAAAAATAAAAATCACATATACTAATGTGCTAATATTGTACAATATTTGGTTTTTATATAAAAAAAACCTGCTCTTACTATCGGTATTGATTTTGACTTAATTAGATTAAAAACACTACTCGGTATTTAATGTTTACGAATAGTTTTATTATCGGCTATGTTTGCCTTCTTTTAGAAAAATGCAAGAATTTAAATTGAATAAACTGTTTAGAGAAAAAAAAAATTTTGTTTCGTTTTATTTTTCTAAGAGATAATACAAATGCTGACTGAGCAAGCATAGAAAGCCGTCAAATAGCAGAAATTTTTGAGTAGTCGAATATTTGTTTGAAATGTGTCACCAAATATTCGAAACTTTATCACCTTTTATATTTTGGCTTTAGATTTGTTTGGTTCCGTTTCAAATAAACAAAATCTCGCATTTTGTTTATTTTAATTAGTTTCGTTTGATATTATACCAGCACGAACTCAATTAAGCTATTGAAAATTTGTGCTATTTTCGATGCCTTATCAATGAGGCTTCCATAGCCCCACAAATCTCGATCACACATATACCAGAATAAAGTTTAATTTATCTGCTTGAAAATATCAATCAACTCTAACGTAATGGCTTGTTCTTAACTCAACCAACATTCAATCCAATTAGGCCAAATATTTATTTAACTTTACTGAATATAGCTAGCTTTTTTTTTTCTATTTTAATCAATTATTTTCAAGATAAATAGCTTTAATTTGCTGATAATTTCTTAAAATTTGAGCTTTCGAATTCTTTTTTATTTGGTACCAGAGTTGCTCTATTAAAAAAAAAGGAAAGATAGCTAAATTATCTCTCTTTTGAATTGCGAAATATTTAACAAAAAATTTAACTTATTTTTTTTAAATCCTTTCTAAATAAAATATAATTTAATTTTTTTTTTCTAAATTGAAAAATATATATACTTAAAAAAATTTCGATAAAAAAAGAAGCTTAAATACAATCTTTAAAATCTAATAAAAATTTTTTAAATGTATATTTATTAGAGCTTTGAGCAAAATCTAAAATGTAAAAAATGACAATTTATTTAGATTAGAAAATAGATTATTAAGTCAGAGTTTTAAAGAGAAAAATTGTGTATTTGAATTTTCTCTTGAGGACTCTAAATGTAAAATAAAGACAAACTGAGCGTACTTAGAAAAAAAAATGGAGCAAAAGAAAGATTTCAAATAATTGAATGCGGTTTTAATTACTTTTCTTATTTGAATCAGTTTTTTAAAGCTCTTGAAGTAATTAAAAACGGGAGTCTTAAGCGGGAAGCCTGTAAATACTCGAATGATCCGAGTCTAAGTGTTTGTGTCGAAAGTTTAAACTTGACGAATAAGTTTTTAATTTAAAAGAATCTACAACTATTTGAATTTAGTCGCTTTCTTTAAGCCTACATCTATATATAAATATTAAACTAAAATAGAATTTATATTTTTATATCTATTCATAAACATCTTAATCCTTCTCTCTTTACTCTCTGTTGAATACAATTTAAATGAAGCAAATCCGTATTGGGTCTAACCTTTAAGTATCTTTTCTTTTGACAAAGGTGTCGTATAGTAGGCCGATTATTCGGTCAAAAATAAATTAATTAAAAATCATTGTTTAATTATTAAAAATTCTATTCAATCGAATATCTGTCAATTCGATTCCTTTCGTGACAATTTATCTCTCAGACAATTTACTCTAACATAGCTTTAAAAAAATTTTCTATTTTTCTTTCTAATCTATTTATTTTGAAATTTTATTAGCTCTGTTTTATGATTTGAAAGTTGGCTCGGCTTGTGGCACAACTTGTAAGCTTTCGCAGCTAATATTTTCTTTTCGTGGAAACAATATTCGAATAGTACTTTTAAGATTTAATCCTTAAGATAGAATAAATGTTGATTGTGCTTGTTGGCAAAGAAATTTTATTAATTAAAACCACCTCTAATCTCAGCTACTATTTGTCTTGAACAATTTATTTAGCATTTTGATTAATTATTATTACTTTTTAAAAACAATTTTTTTCTGAATCTCGATTATCTAATCTTTGCTTGGGAAATCGAGCACATAGCCCAATCGATAAATTATATACCAAGGGATTCAATCGCTAAGAATTTTTTTATCATCATCAACTATTCGTTTAAAATTATCTTGTATTTTATTACTTTTAAAATAAAATAAGTTTAAGATAAAAATAAATGTTCATATTGAAAATTTATTGATTTTATTTTTGTACAAGGTGTTCAAATTAGCCTGAGGATTTAGAAAAAAATATACTTCAAAATAGCACAAATTTAAATACCGAGTCTCGGAAAATTAAATTTTTATGCCGATTTAAACAGATTCCTAGACTTGTTTATGAATTTATTGTACCCTCATTTCAAAACGTAATTAATCAACATAAATATTTAAAGAATTTATTCTCAAACATTTGTATATCTAATTTTTAAATTGGGCATACTCAAAAAATACAAATTTAGTTACCTAATAACAGATCCTGAATAAACTAAGCACTAAAATATAGAAAAGAAAAAATCTCCAGAAAGAAAAAACTAAATGTAATTGAAGCTTAAACTATGATGCTAATTTTATTGTATAACTTATCCAAGCTTCCATAAATGACTGCCAAAACGAATTAAACATTTGCTAGCTTTATCCCGATATTGTTCAAAAGTCAAAATCAATTAGAGAAAAAAAATCAGTCAAATTGAATAAACTTTTTTTTTTCTAGCAAGAAAATATTTTCTCTCAGAAAATCAATAAATCCTGGACGCCGTAATTAAGAAAGAAATTAAGTTTCTAGATGGACTTAGTATCAAGAGAAATAATATCGATAGTAACCGACTCTTGTGTGCCTTTAGGTGGTTACATTAAAATTTAAAGATTAATCTTGAGAAATAGAACTAGATAAAATGATATTCGATATTCATGTTTGTATCAATTAAACCTGAGTCGGATTAGTGCTCAACTAATAAGCATACTATTTTGATACAATATTTATTCTGTGTATCGCATGTCATTGAATAAATAATGTTTCAAAAATGTTCAAATAAGTTTAAAACAAAAAATTAAATATTTATTATTTAAAATTAATTCTTTTTTTGTGATTTTGTGATTTTTATTAAAATAAAAAAAAAACTTAAACAATAAAAAAACTCTAAAAATTGATTTTTATTTTTGAATTGGTGAATGAGTTCTTAGTTTATCTAACGTGATCTAGCGTGGCAGAGAAATAGAAAAAAAAAAACAAAAATTTGTATTCAAATTATGTTAAAAAATAAATAAAATTTATCATTTGAATGACAAATCACTAGCTCACTTTACCAACCCTACCTGATAAATTTTTTCTTCCCAGATAACCAACAAAATCCGATGATTTACGATATGATGAAAAATGGACTTATCTTTTCGAATGATTAATTATCCATTTATCTTGTTAAAAGTTTTAAACAAAAAAAAAATACGGTTTCAAAATTACTCGATAAAATACAGATAATCCTTGAGAGTCGATATTCGATCTATTTAACCTGGATTAGACAAAACTTGCTAAAATGTTTAAAAATTTGAAACAATATTTATTTATATCACATATCAATTAAAGATTTGACATTGTCTTTGTAGTATACAAAGGGATTAGCTACATAGCCTAGAACTCTTTAATTTAATAAACCGGATGTGTTTAATGATTAAAAAAAAAGACGTTTCAAATTTTAATCACTCTAAATTACACTCTAAAATAGATTTATTTATCATCTAACTATAGAATTTCCAAATCGCTAAAATAAAGATATGTAAAAAAAAAATAAAAATTAAACACAGCCTACTTAATTTAAAGGCTATCTAGCTTGTTTGTATAAATAATCAGAATTCTATATTTAATCAAAGACCATGATGTCCCGTGCTATATTGAAAATATACAGACATATCAATTGATTCTTTTATCAGTGCATCATTAAGATCAGAAATTCAAACAAAACACAGATTTTCTAAATGATAGCGCTATTGGATGTAACGCGATCTCTGTCTTAAACAAACCAGATATATAAACATCTTAAATGATCACTCATCTAATTACAACTAAATCAATACTGTCTCTTATTGCTATTTATTTTCTTAAAAAAAGACAATAAACATGTCTATATAATAACAATTGGATCTATATAACCAAATTCTATTTTTCTCTTTATTTTACTTTATTTTTTTTTAAATCTGAAGGAGCATCAGCTCGGTACAGAAAACAAAATAAATGCCTTATTGTAGATATTCCATGTAATTTTGTAAATAGTCAATTGAACATTGCTAATATATAGGTTTTAGACTAGCTTAGTATTTTTGACAAAAATAATTGAGATATTGAATATTTTTCTAGGGGATATTATTAACAGATAAGGTTTTTGATTAGATACATACAGATTTGATTTTGAAATATTTTAATTAAAAAAAAAGAGCTTTAAAAAAAGAATAGGTAGATCAAATTTGGAGGAAGTTTTCAATTAAGGCTGAAATGTGACCTCAAAACAAAGCCCTAATAGAAAAAAAGAGCAAATTATTTTTAGTAAAATAATAAAAAAAAACTCACTTGCAATTTTTGTTCTCTGTTCATTGTTAATCTATTTAGACTACCTTAATTTTACAGCTAATAGATAAAGACCTAAATAAATTAGCAAGCATTTTTTGCTCTCATTTTGATCTACTAAAACTTGGCCATTTTTGGGAAATTTTATTATTTTAACCATCGATAAACTCAAGTGCTTTTTTGTTTACTAAAAAATTATCAGCTTCTAATAATTCCACTCTTAATTAAGCTCATATAGAAATATTTTAATAAATTAGAAAATTTATCCGAAACATTAACTCAAAATACTTGAAATTAAAAAGCTTAAAATAGTTTTTTTTTAAGAACCATTTATTTTCGAGTAGTTTCCTTGTTATGTCAATGTAGCAAAGACATATTTTAAATTTTACAAAACATAAAATTTTTAGAATTAGTATTTTTTTTCTATCACAGTTCATTAAATTATATTGAAATAAATTTTATAACCCAAAGAAATAAGTCAACTTGCATAGAATTAAATTAATAAAAATTATATGGAATCTTGACTTAAATAATAAATTGGACCAAGTTGGGCTTTTGCGTAAATTAAAATTATAAGTTTTCTTAAAATGAATTATTTCCAAAACAATACAAATCCGATTTAGTCCGGACTATTTTAGTTTACCTTTTTTTTTATTTTTTTTTATTTTTTCATATAGCGACTATAGGTGTTTATAAAATATAAGAAAATATTTGTCTCTAGCGAAAAGGGCTTTGTTGTTGTTATTGTTTGTTATGTTATGGGCAACTTTGGGTAGCTTAATCTATTAAGTAATTCAGAATTAGAAAATTTCAAATTTGCTCATACATTTTGACAATGATAAGATGATTAATTTAAAAAACAAACATATTAATATAATAATGAAATGCAAATCGTTTATGTGTTTATTATTAAATGACAAGACAAATATCCTAATGATAATCGGATCAGAGAGAAAAAATTAAATGCGCTATGCTCACATAGATCCATGCATTAGAAACACTTGGTTTACACACGCATTTTAAAAGTTCATTAAGTTGTAAATCACTTAGTGTTGAACTCGCTCTGAGAATAAGCACTTGAGAGTTTTTCAATAAATTTTATTGCTATATTATCTCAAATAGACTAATTTGGTGTTGTTAACCTTTGCCTAAAAATATTTGATTTCTTTTTTCTTAAATTTTATTTTAAAATTCATCGATTTATAGAAAAAAAAATAATTTGAAATTTATCATCAAGGATACAAATCCATTAATCACTTATTTTGAAAGTTAGCCCGGCTTATCAATCGGTTCGGAGCTCTCTCAAATGAAGATAAAATTGAAATATTTGAATAGATAAATTAAGAAAATATCCTTTGGAATGAATGGAGGCGCTTGGCCAAAAATTCTTTTCAAAAATTCTAAAATAAATCAGTCAATCGTTAAAATTTTACAACAAACAAATTAATTAATTATCTTGTCTTTTAAGTGATGGCAAGTGTTTAAAAAATGCAAATAATTCAACCATTTATGGACTGCCTATTTCACTTTTCTACTACCGTATTTAAAACAATATATTTTCTATTTTGATTTTTATATTATTTGTTTTGATTTGCATTTTATTGAAAGTAATGCGCTTAAAATAGGATACTCAATGCAAATTCTGGAATTTAATTATTTGAAAAATTTATGTAACCAGGAAGAAGAAATGTGGTTACTTAGTCACGTAACTGATTAAATTTTATTTTTTAAATTCTTATTTAACTATGAAGTATGAATAATTCGAACTAAAAATTAATTTAATCGAGTGTCTTTGTATACTATGGTTTTAATTTAAAAATTTGTTTTTAAAAAAAAAAAAGTTAAAAATTTTTAGCTAACTGTCAAACGTGTCATTAGCTATTCGGCTTGATTTATAAAAAAAAATATAAAATTTTAATGAATTTTTTACCTTAAAAAAAGCACAATTTTGATATCTTAAATTAAAATATTTTTTTATTCACTAAAATTATCTGATCAGTCATCAAAATGAAACTAGCATCTTGATAAAATTTTTAATTATCAAACTAAAATAAAATTAGGGTTTAGAAACACTTGCATACGAGTTTTTTTTTATAAGTAATTAATGTACCTCAAGAAAAAAAAGTTCATTTATGCTTAAAAATTGAGAAATATTGGCTTAAATTAAAATTTAAAAATAGATAAGACAAAAGCAAAAAAAAAGATAATAATAAATTGTATATTAATTTTTCGAGTATTTTTAATCAGAATTAAAAGATAATGATAATTTATTTATTACTTTATTTGATGAATTAAACAAAAATATATTCTGTTTTTTTTTTAATATCAAAACTACTTAATACAGAGCTGAATGGAAGGTTAATTACCATTCTAAACTACCCGAGGTTCTCTTCTAACTATTATTTTAATAAATAAAAAAATATTGTGGCCTTGATTTTGATTAATTATTAATTAATTTAAGAATTTTTCATGTTTAACTATATTTTTTTTATTTTAAACAAATTAAGACAAAATGTGTATCTGATTAAAAAATAAAATTATTTTTTAAAGAAGCAATTGAAATTAAGTCTCTTTCAAGGTTTACAAAAATTAAGCCTTACTAATAATTAACCTATTGTGCATAAAATTATTATTGATTGAAAAATAAAAATTACTAATTGATATATAATCTTAAAATTGAGATAATTACTAGTTAACCCGTAATTCCTTGCTTATTCAAGTCTCCATTATTCAAATCTTTTCTCTAATTTTAAAATTTTTGTCTTGAATCGATTGATCTTAATATTGAGGTTTAGGATTACTTTGGACTAGTAGTTAGGGTTTTTCAGATGCACTCTCAAATTTCATAGTCGCATTAATAGAGTCAAGTTTAAACAAGTGCCGAATGATAATTTAAATATTTGAAACCATCTAGATGCAGAATTAATATTTACTGAGGCAAAAAAGTTTTTTTTAAAGTTGATATCTAAATTAAAATTTCCTTAAACTAGGTTATCTTAGCGCGTGAAAGCGACATGTTCCAGTCTATGTTTAGCTAAAACAAAATTCGATTAAGATCGACAAGATGAGCATTAATTCGATCGATTCTTGATTTATCTGCTATTGATATGATTTGTGAGTAATTTGATTTTAATTTAAAAATTGAGAACAATATATCGTTTCAAGAAAAAGCAAAGCCTTCAAGTAGTATTTTAATTAAAAAATCATCAATGAGTTTAGAGATGATAAGCGAAATTTGTTATCATTTAGCAAATGATATATTGATTTTTGAATGAATTTTAAATTTTGAAAAATTAAAATGGGAATTAGTGCTTTTGAGAAATGTTAAAAATTATTTTATTTGAAGGAAACAAATTTTGCTTGCTCATTCCCATAGTTTCTAAAACAAAATAACAAATGTTTATTTAAATTAAAGCAAAAAGTGCCAGTGTTTATTTTCCTAATGTAATGCTTTGATTGAATCCACCTTTCCGTGCTCTTCAAAAATAAATTCACTGTTTAAAAAAAAACAACTTAATATTAATTAAACATACATAACCTACAGATGCTTAATTTATGTAATATGGAACAATACAACGAACTGAAAATACTTGGATAATTTATTCGATTGAGCCAAGCTTAGCAACAATGTCATTTACTGATAAATGTTCAAGCTTGAGTTTGTTTTTTAACTTGAAACTGAAAGCTAGAAGCAATTAAAAAAAAATAGAATTTTTTTCTATTCTAAATAAAATTCAAAATTAAAAAAAAAAATTTTATTATTTTATTTTTATTTTGTTTGAAAGTCAATTATGAAATCGTGCATATTTTGATCAGAACAGTAATCAAAAATATTCAAGTAAGTGTCTTCAATCTGTGATTATTGACTGTACTAAATCGATTTCCGAATCTTGGGGCTAAAATTGAGTATTTTTCAAACAATTAGTTGCCATGATTACACTCAAATTTTCTTATTTAGGCAAACTTCTTCACTCTTAAGCCCAAACCTCTTGCGTTATTGTAAACAAATTGTCAACTTAATCTAATTTAATCAGCATGAGGTTTTGATTTAATTTTTTTCTAGCTCTTTTTTCATCATTTGAATTTCAATAGGTACGTAATTAAAATAAATTAAAGTTATATAAAAAACTTAATTTTTATAACTTCTTAATCTGTTATCTTTGAAATACTCTAAAGAAATCCTTCTGTATCTAAGGTAATTTAATTTATAAATTATTATAATACAACACAATCGTTTTATCAACAGGATTCAGAAGAACTTAAAGTTTTCTTTTTTTTTCTTTTTCGAACTTAATGAATTTAAATTAGAAAAATTTAAGGATTTTTTAAAATGTCTAAAGAAAATGATCCACCGCCTAAAAGAGAAAAAAAACGTGCCGCCCTTTACCCGGACAATTCGCCTACGTTCTACGTAGGATCTGGAAACAATTCAGAACTGTAATGCTTCAGATTAATCTTCTTTTTGTTTGATAAATTTTGTTCTTTTAGGATCATAAGTATTTTGAAAGGAATTGGCTGGGAACAGATCAGTGAAAGTAACGACGAGTCATTTAGACTCAAGTGGGTCCAATGCAACCGCAGTATTAATTGGAATAGTTTCAGAGAGGGTGATCAAATGGTCAATCATATACCTAATTGTTCACTATTTACAAATAAGCTAAATTTGCTCTGTAGCTTACAGGCATTCGAAAAGTCACAAAATCAGTTACCAAATAAAGCGTTCATTCCTCTGGAAGAGTATCTTCCTCTAACCTACAAGTTAGATGACAAAGCTGACCGTGAAAGCTATTTCATCAATGCCAAGAGTAATTTTTTTTGTTTATTTTATTTATTGCTTTAATAACAAGTATTAAGAAAATATTTTTTAAGTGAATAAATATTAATTTTTCTTAGAAAAGCATTATTGTTTCGAGTATTCTTAGGCTTAAGTATTTAATTATGTGTACAAGTCGTAAATTGCTTTTGATTATTGTTCAAAATTTTTCAAATCAAGTTCAAGCTAGTAAGTACGATTGGTTGCCATGTAAGGGGACATTTCTTATCTCGTTTATTGTTTTTATTAATTCAAACACGAAAAAATATGTTCTAATTTAATCTTTATTAAACACTAATTCTTGATAAAAATTTGAAAGCCTCAAGGTGCCAATAGCTTGTCAACAATACCAGATAAAATTAATAAAATTTTTTTATTCTTTAATAGCTGTATATAAAAAGGTGAGATAAATCCACGTATTTTTTGTTTAATTCTGCTTTCTCTTGGTTATTTTCTTTGCTTTTATAAACAAACATAAAATATTTCGCTGTAGGCTTCTTTAATAAAAAAATTGTTCCATAATTAAAAATAAAATAACTTTCATTTCACATCAAATTTCATGTTTTTTTTTTATTAAAAGAAAATATTCGCCAAGAAAAAATATTCCAAGGCAATAATTTGGATTATATTGATTTAAACTAAAGAAAGTCTCTATATGAATCTCTTTTGTTTAGATTCATAAACGAAAAACAAATCAATGATAAATTATTAGAATTTTTTTAAAGCCTTAGTAATTTTTTTTTACAATCAAAATAAAAAAATTTGATATTTTACTTTTGAAGCAGTTAAAAAATATTTCTTTTGTTTTCTTTAAATTTATTAAAATAGCATGTAAATAAATAAATTTCTATAAATTTACAAAATTAAAACAAAAAAGAAAACCTTTCAAATCAATTAAGTTAAATGTTTCCTTGGAAAATGTTAAATTTTATAAGATAAATTAATCCAAAAGAAATGATTTATTTAAATTTTTTTTCAAATTATAGCAACAGTTTGAAATAAAAGACACTGTGAAATTGAAAAAAAAATTTCAAATATTAAAAAGAAAAATTATACAATTCTTGCAGCATTGCTAAAAAAAACTTTTCTTAACAATCAAAAAAAATTTAAATAATTTATTACGTAGTTTTAATTTTTTTAAATAGCAAAAATTTCAAAGGAATTGAACAATTTTAGCAGACTTTACCAGAAACAAAAGTTCTTTCCCTTTGTTTATTTGTCAGAATAAATTTTTTACCAACAATAAAAAAATGATTTTTTAATATTATGTATTTTCAAATTTTATGAAATTTGACAAAGCCAAAAAATTTAATACTCATAATAGACACTCATTTAGAATAAAAAAGATACATTAGATAGGCAAGTTGAACTATTTTGAAATTCTATTCATAAGAAAAATAGAATGCAAAGTTAGGTTCCTTTAAATATTAGTTGTAGTTGAGTCAAAATATCTCTGGGTTAGAATTATCTGATAAAACTTTATAAGTACAATTAATCAGGTATAATTTAATGTATTAGTTTAACTAAAAATGCTTAGTATTAAAAGTATTTTTGACAAATACATTTATAATTGAAAAAAAAATTTTTAAATTTAAAATTTTAAAGTCAATTTCTGTATTTTATATCAATTATATTTTGAATTTAAAAAAAAATTGAAAAAAAATTCTTCCTTTTTTGATAGATCAATTTTTACTTAAATAATAGAAGTAGTAATAACTGTGCGTTTTTATTTAAGTCTAAGCAGTGGTCCCAGTTAAGGCCTTGCTTTGACAGCCTCGGTCCATCATATTTTCGTCATATTGTATATTTTTTTGTTAATTTTTAAATAGTTCCTTATTTACTAAATTAACGTAATTATCCGTATTTAATGACAATGACATAAAATCTTTTACATGTTATATTAGGGTGTAACCAGAATAGAGTACTCAATTTTAAAGTCATTGACTCAAATTGGATGATTAAATTAAAACACATTTAAAAATATACTTGAACATAATCATAGAAACATACCTTGTTGCACCCTTTTTACCTTTAATGAAAATTTTATTTTATTTTTTTTTAGATAAACCAGATCAATAATCAATTTGAATCTTAATGATGTTTATTTTTGTCTTTTATTTACATTAGAAGATCAAAAATAGGCTTTACTATATTAAAGTGGCTAAATGAGATAATTTAAATCAAATTTTAAAATAATCTAGCCATTTTTTGAACTTTTGAATATTTTAGATACTAAAGACAAATGCTAAAGAGTTTAAATATCTAGATGAATTAAATAAAAATTGTTATTTTATATTAAGATAAGTTCAATATTTTAATTTAATTTCTTTGGATTTAATAAGAAATTATTTATCCTATTAGTTTATTTTTGCTTTGTTTATCAATTTATTTTATAAGCTGTTTTTTTAGAATAGTTTATTATAGACCAGTTCTCTTTTTGAATAAAAAATATTTATTTTTTTCAAAAATTATTTTGACTAATTAAATAATCTTGACTTATGAAATATCGTGCTAGTTTTTAATTAAAATCTAAATTAAAATTTTTCTGATTTATCAAGATGAAGAATTATGGATTTGCAAACCAGTATCCATGAACCAAGGAAAAGGGATCTATTTAGTCCGTGATCCTGAGATGCTTAAGCAAAAATTGGATCAAATTGAGGAAGGACAACATAAACGCTTTGGGGTTACAAAACCGAGTGGTAGGATTATTCAAAAGTACATAAAAAATCCACTCTTAATCAATAAGAGAAAGTTCGACATTAGATGCTACATGCTAATCGCTAACACAAAACCACTTTTAGTTTTTTTTCATCACGGGTACTTGAGATTGTGCATGAACGACTTTAAAAATGATGATGACAATCTCATAACTCATTTAACAAATCAATTTTTTCAAAAAAAAGATCCTCAATATAAAGAAATCAAGGAAGATACTACATGGACTATGGAACAATTTAATGAATACATAAATAATGAAGTAGCAGAAGCTAAAGGTCTACCAAAAGACTGGGTTCTAAATGGTTTAACTGTAAAATTAAATATTAATCTAAAATTTAGTTTCGTCTCTTTTTATACTTAAATATCATTGATTAGACTTGAATTGCAGTTTATGTAATAATTCAAATTTAGTGACATGTCACTAAAAAATGAGCACTGGTTTTAAAAAGAGCAATGTTCAATTTTAATAACATGTCTTATAAAATGAATAAATTTGATCCAGGTTAAAAAAAAAACCGACTTAAACATAGTTAAATAATTGAATTTTAATTTTTTAAAGAATTTTACATAAGCTTTAACAATTGTTAATAATTTTAAAATGTATTCACTTTTTATTACATGTCACTAAATTTGAATAAAATGTCTTTAAAATAGAGTTAAAATAGAGTACTTTATTTTAAAGACATGTTAAAGACGGGTGATTACATTATTAAAAAAATTACTTAGTTAAGTGATCTATGTCTATTGAATAGAATTAATTAGTTCAAAAAATAAAAAATTTAATTATTTAGTAAAAAAAACGACTTATTTTATTCTTCTTTTTTGTTTAGTGTTGGAATTTTTTCTTGTGAATACTGAATGGATCAGCTTGACGTAAATATTTTATTTTTCAAAAACAATCTTTCTAGATTATTAGCAGTTTGTAAAGAGTAGCAATTTTGCCTTGAAGAAATCTATTGATATCACAAAAGTAATGAATATGCTTGTTGGACAAGTTGTTCAGAAGTACTTAACGTTATATTCAGCATTCAAAATTCGATGGTTTCTTTCTAATAAAATACAATTTTAAAATAAGCTAAATTGATAATCTAACATCTATTGTCAATAACAGCTCAAAAAATGTATCATTTATGTTTTTCATGTTATATTATCCTTTCTATTTCTTTAAAAGTTTTATTTATTGACGTCTTTTAACCAACAAAGATTTTTATAAACTTTATTCTGTATTATTTATCTAGAAAATATTCTTTCATGTTTTCTTTTAGGTAAATAAACCACGCTAAATATATCTTACAAAAAAAGATCGAGAAAATTTACTAAATTGCTTTGTTTTAAAAGAATTAATTGATGAAAAACCAAATTAAATAAAGCTTAGCATTAAATTAACCCTTAAGACGTATTGCGCTTGGTCAAACTATGGTTAACTTTCATTTAATAAAATACCAGTAAAACAAGGGTAAGGATTAGATGTTTATTTTCAATTAAAGGATCATAAAAGATGACATACTGCGTGGCTAACCTTATTCCAAAACCCTAGCTGATAGCCTAAAAATTAAGTTAAATCAGAATTGTTTAAAATTCCCAAAAAAAAGTCCAAGTCCGGACTTTTTTTTTTTAAATTTTTTTCAAAAGTCCTACTTTTCTTGGCAACCATAAAAAATATTAAGGATCGCAGAAATATAATTATATAAATAAATCAATAAGAATTTTTAAAGATATTTTTAAAAAAATGCTTGGAAAATATTTTTTTTCAATTTCATTTTGTTTTTTTAGAATATTATCTGTATATCTTTAATTAGATTATTTATTTTAACTACTCTCAAAAACAAAATCTAAATAAATATTGAGAGGGATTTTTTTTCAAACATAAAAAATTTATACATTAAATATTTATTAATCAAAATTAAAGCCGTCTCGGACTTTTTTTAAGAAAAAAAAAAGTCCGGACTTGGACTTGACTTGAGACTTCCGACTTGTAAACAACTCTGAATTAAATCCAGATGTCTTAAGGTGTTAAATATCAATGATGTTGAAGCATGAAAGACCTATTAGTTTTTTATTTAAATTCTTAAAAATTTATAGAAACGAATTTGTGATATAATGACTCAGGTAATTCATAGTGTTCGCTTTAAACTTCAACGAAAAACCGGATATTTCGGAATATATGGGTATGATTTTATGATTGATGATGATATGAAAATTTGGCTGATAGAAGTCAATGTAAATCCAGCAATTACAACCAATACTGATGTTCTAATTAAGGCTATTCCTCCTGTAATTGAAGAAGGATTAAGTATGACTTAAATTTTAATTCAAATTTTATTTAAAAATTTAATCAAAAATTTAAATTTTAATTCTAAATTATTTTTTTTGAATAGAAATTGCAATTGAGTGCTTTGAAAAAGCTCGTTCAAACAAAAAAATACTTCCATTGACTGCACAAAAAAATTATCAGCTAATTTTCAATGAGTTAAAAGTTCCACAGCCTAAGCCCAATTTGGAAAGATCGTCGACCATTTTGCGTCGTTCTCAGAGCAATTCACCGCCGAGTTCAAACGCCAAAACAGTTAATTCGCAAACAGTAACCACTACAACTTTGCCGCCAAAGAACAAAACTCAAAAGCCAGAGATTAGAAATTCACCTGGCTCTCCGGTGCTTAGCAAAAAGCCAATTATACTTGCTGGCGAAAGTCAACCAACAAGACCTCTTCAAAGTGTGCCAGTTTTCAAATCTCCAACCGACTACACCAAGCTTAAATTAAATGCTCTCGCCAATCGTACTAAGAATAATACAAATTTAAACAGTTTAGAACTTAAGCCAGCAACTGTTGAAGGTAATAAGTCAGTGAGAAAATTAAACTCCGGATGTGTTAAATTTTAAATTATTTTTTAGTTTATTTTAGAACAAAAAGTGGCAGAGCTCAGCGAATTGAACGCAAAGCAATTCCAACCACTATATTTCCTCCGCCAAAAATTGTAATTAAATCCTAGGGATTCGAGGCTGCTATGTTTAAAATGAATTGTGAACCATGCTATAGATTAGATCCAAAATTTTCACCATCGCTATCACACTCTAGCTCAAGTTTTTACTCCAAATTGCCAAGCAAAAAAATGGCTCTATGTGGTCAAAAATTGAATCCAGTGACTAGTTTGGATTATATTGATACAAATAATGAACTATTGGAAAGTTTGATATCGAACAGTGTCGAACTATATAAACAAAATTACAACTATGATTCTGATTTATTGAAAAACAAGAAATTATCTAATCAAAATGAACATGATTTTGAAAAAGAAGGTGCTTCAAAGCCTGATATTTATTCTAGTTCGATTAATTTTGACTACAATTTATGTTCTAATAAACCAATAACACTCAGAGAAATGCACAAAAATCAATTTAGCAGGTCGCATTCTGCCATTTCATCTCGATTTGTCGACACAACAAACATAATCTACAATTTATCCAAACTGCATGCGATCAATAAGAATTATTCATCGATGCCACGCTCGGCTAAACAATCGAGAACAAGTTTTGCCAACAATTTAGATGAAGATGCAAATAGTCAATATTTTTTAAACTAAATATATTCATTTTAGATATAGCAGTCTATATAGGGAAAAATTTTGAAAAAAAAACCCAATTTTATTTTAAATATTTGTAAATTTTAAATAAAAATCATTTTGCTTTTTTTTTTAGAAATTTGAATAGTAATTATTTAAGGGCTTTTATGCTTAGATAAATATATGATTTTTTGGTAAAAAAATTTTTTTTTATTATTTATTAATCTAAAAAAAATTAACTTAATTGAAGTAAGAAAAATGTTTTAAATAATCTATTATTTTTTTGCGTAAAATATTGGGAAAATTGAAGTTTCTGATCAAAATTTTTATGCCCATGCTCAAAATTCTTAAGAGTGTTTGAAATGATAAAATTTAATGCAGGGACATATTATCATGTATAGCAAACTAAAATACTATTTTTACCTTGAATGTTAACTTTGAATATGTGTTTCTGGAAAACAATTACCGTAAAAACTGACAAACAGGCCCATGGGCTTATGATAAATAATTGGGGGGGCTAAAAAATATCAACCTTGGTTTTATTTTAAGGAGAAGCCCAGGGCTTATATGTTTATTAAAATTGATATTACCATGGGCTTATGAATAAATTAATATTGAACTGACCATGTGCTTATGTACAATTTTTTTTATTAAATAATAATAACATCTGGTGATGATGATGTTTGTTGTGATGATTGATTTATGTTCCTCATAGAAACTATTTCTTTCCATTTTTGCGATTCTTCTTTAATAGGTTCGATTTGGAATGAAATGAATGAAGCTTTTTTTTTTTATTAAATCAAGAATTAACAGTTAGAAGCAAATGAAAATGTGATTAAACTTGAAGTTGTTTAAATTTTATATTCTCAATGCAAAACAAAAAAAAAATTGGTATATGCTAACAAAGAAAAATTTTTTTTTATTCTCAAATTTAATAAAAAATTATTTTAAGCTCATGGTGCTTATAGGCTAAAACTCATGTTTAGCCCTGGGATAGTTTGTCAGTTTTTACGATAAAATTCTAAAATAATTTAAAAACCTTTTTTTAATGAAAAATTTTGAGCATGATCATTTTAATTTGATCATAAACTTAAATTTCCTAAATATTTTTGTAAAATAGATTATTTGAAATTAGAATGTTTTGAAAAAGAAAAAGTATATGTTGCAGTATGATGATCACTTAATGAAAAGGTTCTTCAAAACATAAAAAAAATTGTGGCAATATTAATTGTTATAGGTGGAAATGAGAGTGTAGTGATACGTAACTTGATAAATATATCATCTTTTTTATGATCTTTATTTCTTTTTTCAATGGATATTTTACTTGTAAGTGTCTGTCTTAAGTGTCTTGAGAATCAAATTTTAGTTTCAATTAAATTTGACTTTATTTTATTTTTGAACAAAACGCATTCAATTTATTTTAAGTATAAATTTTTATTTTTGTCGATTTTAAATTTTCAAAAGCTTAATCTTTATTAGATATTATTCTCATTCCATACCATTAGATGAAAATATCTTAAAATTTGTAAATTATTTTTTAAAAGCATGTTAGGAAAATAACCATCTACTTGGAATCACTTTGATAATACTGGTCCAAACTTCCATCTTGAATCTAACCATGCTGAATATGTATTAATATGCTAAAAAAATCAACTACTCAGGTTTAGAATGGCAATAAAAAATGAAGACGATTTTTTTATGACATTTTTGGACAAAATTTCGATTATTTAATTAGCATTTAATTAAGTAAAAATCTAAAAATATTTTTTGTTTATTTCAGAGCCAATATATTTAGAAAAACAATTTACCTTTTTTATTAAAAACTTTTTTAAAATGTTTCGGAAATTGATCAAATACTTCAAACAAACACACACTTATGCCTTTTTTTTATTTCCTTATCATTTATTTAAATTTATATAAAAATACGGGCAAGCAATTTGTTTTTCTTTACTAGCTTATTTAAAAAAAACACTTTTTATTAATAAAAGTTTTGTTTGATATTGTATGAAAACATTGAAGTTTTTTAAAAATTTAAATTTTTTAAAAAAATTAGTTCCAAATTTTAATTGTTGAATTTCGTGATCCACTTGCTAAATCGCCATTTTTAAAAACTGTAAGTGATCTTACCTTATCTGAATGATTGCTCAGGGTCGTTTTAACACTTCCATTTTCTATATTCCAAATTTTGATTGTTTTATCATCTGAACCACTTGCTAAATCACCATTTTGAAGAACTGCTAGTGACTCAACCGAACTTGAATGATTGCTTAGGGTCATTTTAACACTTCCATTTTCTATATTCCAAATTTTGATTGTTTTATCAAGTGATCCACTCGCTAAATCACCATTTTGAAGAACTACTAGGGCAAAGATATCGTCTGAATGATTGCTCAGGGTCATTTTAACACTTCCATTTTCTATATTCCAAATTTTGATTGTATGATCCCATGACCCACTTACTAAATCACCATTTTGAAGAACTGTTAGGGTATGTACTGGTTGTGAATGATTTCTCAGGGTCATTTTAACACTTCCATTTTCTATATTCCAAATTTTGATTGTAGTATCATCTGAACCACTTACTAAATCACCATTTTGAAGAACTGTTAGGGTATGTACTGGTTGTGAATGATTTCTCAGGGTCATTTTAACACTTCCATTTTCTATATTCCAAATTTTGATTGTAGTATCATCTGAACCACTTACTAAATCACCATTTTGAAGAACTGTTAGGGTATTAACCGATGATGAATGATTTTTTAAATTTTTCATTTCACATTTATGGTCTTTATTCCAAATTTTAATTGTTTTATCAGATGAGCCACTTGCTAAATCACCATTTTGAAGAACTACTAGCGATCGAATTGATCCTGAATGACTGTTAAGATTCGTATTAACTAAAAATAAAAATTTCTTAAATATTAATGCCTAGTTTATAAAATTATACATTTAAAATTGGAATCCAATTTTAAAGAATTTTTTTTTTTTTTTAATATATTTTTTTTAATATTTTTTTTTTTTAATATTAGAACAAGATCTTTTTCTGTGATGTTGATTGAAACACATTCGTTGTGATTTAAACAATTTTTTTCTTTGATAATAACCATTATACAATCATCTATTTTAAGGCATTCAAATGCGCATTTTAATTGATTTTCTTTAACTTTTTGATTTATTGTAATTCCACTATATATTTTAAAAAAGCTTTCCAACTTATTACTATTACAATTACCTATATTTATTTCAAAGAATAAAAAAACTAATCCATAAATTGCTTTCATTTTATTTTCAAACTTATCCACTTAATTTTTCGTATTTAATTTTTAACTTAAATATTAAATTAAATCTAAAACTAGAGAAATTTTTAAAAAAAATTTTAGCCTAAATCTGTGAGACAGTGCTTTTAAATGGAAAATTTATTTAAACCAAAAAAATCTCAAAATCGAATTTTTTTCACAGAATAATGATAAATAATGAAAAATAATGTAATTAATATCATTTAAATTTTTATTTAACAAAAAAAATTTTAAGCTTAACCTAAAAAATAAATAACTTAGATTTTTAAAATTTTGATAAAAATAAATTGTTTGGTCTTTTTATTAAAAACTGTTTCACAAATTGATCCAATACTTTGACTAATAAAAACAAATGCGTTTAAATTAATATAAAAATATGGGTAAATAATTTGTTTTTCTTTAATAAAAAAAGAACATTTTAAAATTTTGATAAAAATAAATTGTTTGGTCTTTTTATTAAAAACTGTTTCACAAATTGATCCAATACTTTGACTAATAAAAACAAATGCGTTTAAATTAATATAAAAATATGGGTAAATAATTTGTTTTTCTTTAATAAAAAAAGAACATTTTAACATATTTAACTTTTTTAGAAACAACCTGAAAAAATTAAAATTTTTTTCTAACTATATAACTTTTAAATATTAAAAAAAAAATTTAAAAATTTTCAGAATCGTTAACTTATGATAAATGAAACAAATCAAAAAAAGTTATAAGCAATTTTTATTCTTTATCCAGTTCTAAATTTAAGTAAAGTTTATTACGAAATTTCAAGTGAACGCATTTTTCCTATTTTAGAGAAATAGAAATGTTGCATTTTTTTCTTTAACATTTGATTTAATTTGAATTTTATTTAAACCGATATGGCATCGTTTTTGTGTAAAAATTTACCAAATCTCTTAAAAATCTCACCATCATTTAATAGTAAATTGATGATACATTTTTTAGAATATTTTAATCTTTGTTAAATTTAGGCTTGAACTTATTGAACACTTCATGCTTAAGTTTGGTAAAAAAAAGCTTCAATACTGAAGTGCCAAATGAAGCAGAACAAAGTGAGACACAGGCACCAATGGAGCCTGAACCGGCCCCAAAAATCAACAAAAAAACTATACTGGAAACTAATCCTTTTGGAATAGCAAAAGCAAATCCGATGTAACTTATTTTTGAATATTTTATTTTGAATTAATAATGTACAGTTAGTTTTAAGAGCCAATAATCTAGGATGGCAGCCAACTTCAGATACTCATTCAGCATTAATGATTGAAGGAGTTCCTTACAACAAAATTCACATAGTCAACATAAAAGCAAGCAAAAACAACACAATTTTAAATCTGACCGATTCCAATGGAAATATTTTGTTTACCACATCGGCGGTATAATATGAATTGATCCATTTAAAAATTTGATCAATTCTTCTTTTTAAGGGCTCAGTTGGTTTCAAAAATTCAAAAAAATCAACAGCTGTTGCAGGTCAAAGTGCCAGTCTGGCATTGACCGAAAACGCCAAGAGAAGAGGCATTAAGAATGTGCGCGTGACTGTCAAAGGTTTCGGAAATGGAAGACTTGTGAGATCTAGAAGAATTTAATTTTTAAAAATTTAATTTTCAAATTAAGGCCAGCATAAAAGCTCTTCAAATGGGAAAATTAAGCATAATTTCAATTACTGATAATACGCCAATACCAATTCCATTTACTCGGCCACCCAGACCGCCAGCTAAACGCAAAGTTTAAAATTTTTTTTTTTTCAAACAAAAAAAATTTTTAATTAGCCTAATAAATATTATGTATATTCATTTTATTTTAATTTAATGCTTCATTAAAATTTTTATTTGATATCAAATATTTTTTTACAAATTAAGCATTTTTTTCATTTCTAAAATTTAAGTTTTCTTTTGAAAAAAAAATGTTTAAAAAATAGTCCGGACATGCTAGCTAGCTTCATACAATTTGGCTCGACCAATTATTGTTGTAGACATTGCGTGTGGGATTTCTTTTTCTTAATTGATTTAATAGTTCCTCTTTTTTGACCCTGAATTGGTAGAAATATTTCTGTATCGTTATCTCCTAGCGAAGAGTAGCCATTCTTTTTGCTTTTCATGCTGCTTGTGGACCCTGTTTGCTCCAAATCTAAATACAAAATATAAGACAAAAAAATTTACATTTTCACAAATATCGTACCATTTGAGTTTGAAGTGGGCAAATTTGTACTCTTCGAAAAAGTTGGATCAATGGTAGCAATGACATTTTTTAGATTTTTTTCTTTGGATTTTTTCGAATCGCAAATGTTTTCTTTAGAATCTGGTTTCATTTTAAGAGCAAAATTGTAACCTTTTTTCTTCAATTAAAAAATCTAAAAATACCTATTGTTTCTATGAGACTGTCTTCTTCGTAGCTATGGTCAGTGTATTTGTTTGACGAGTTTAATGAATCGTAATTGTAGCTCATTTTTGCACGATAGTTGACCAATTTATGTTCATCTAATTGCCTTTGTGGAAAAAAAAGCCGTGAATAATTGTTTGAATTTATTGAAAAGGACGATAAAGTAGTGAATGACCCAGAGGATACAAATGAGCGTGGTCCGAGCGAGTTATAATCACTTAAGTTTTGAATAGATATGATACGAGTCTTAAAAAAATTCGGGTTAACTATTATGTTTATGATTCATTAAGCCAAAGATAAATATTTAAAATAAAATAAAAAAAAAAGCCAACTAGTACTAATTGGTCATTTAGAGGAAACAAAGGGTCGAGCATTGGATATCTTTATTCGCTCAAGTGTTTTGGCTAATAACTAAACAAAATTAAGAACCAACTAAGACTAGATAGATTTAGACTATAAAAATGAAATTAAAATAGCTTAAGGTAGATTTATGTTTGGATCTAGATTACTACCTAGGGATGCTTTTTTATTTCTATCTTTCTTCTTTTTTTTTCGAGCCAAGTTTAAAATTAAATATTTAAAAAAAATTACTTTTAAAGTTAATTTGCCATTTAATAAATAATTTTGTTAATATAACCTTTAAGATTTAAATTGTTATATGCCGAGATTCTAAAATATCTTCGCACTCAGCTCGATTTCCTCGAGTATTTAGCACTATCCGATATTAAGTTTCTAGTCGCTATAATTGCTACAGCAAAATGAAAAATAAATGCTTTAGAAATAGGATTTTTTTATCATTAATTTTATTTTTTGATCAAAAATCAATCAAATTAATAGCAATTTTTTTTCTCCTCTAGGTTATGCTCTCTTGCCAAAAGCAAGTCCAATTAAATAGCAATTTTCGGGCTACTAATTTAATTGAAATAAAATTTAACTTAATGGTTAATTATAAATAAATAAATTCAAGATAAGAGCAGTCGATTTTGGTTGCAAGTTAACAAACTAAGATTTATGATTCTCTATTGCCCAATTTTTTACAATCAAAAAATAAATAAGCTAAAATTAACTTTCAAATTAACTTGATATTTCAATTCAAAAAACCGACCCAGTTCAAAACTGAGTCCGAGTCACGAATCGGACA
The DNA here is from genome assembly GCA_006352455.1 of Brachionus sp. 'Tiscar'. Lineage (NCBI taxonomy): Eukaryota > Metazoa > Rotifera > Eurotatoria > Ploima > Brachionidae > Brachionus > Brachionus sp. 'Tiscar'. The sequence goes on along the minus strand of VANL01000091.1, from coordinate 27,634 downwards.
TAATCGGTTTAAATATTAAGACTAGACATCCAGGCAATAAATTAAAAATACACATACAAACACATAAAAATTCTAATCAAATAAATTAAACACCGAAAGAATATAAAAATTGATTTTTTTTTTATTTTATTTAAAAATTTATTAACATTAAAAACACGAAAATATTTTATTTTAAAACACCGAGCCACATCTATAGCTTTCTTACTTTGTAATTATGTGAATACAGATTACCATTAAGTCTAGAATTCTCTGAGTATTGCAGTCGTCGTGCTAGCTCTTCATCGTTAAGAGTCTCTCGACTCATATGGCCCTGTAACACGATATTTGTGTCAAAAATTTTAATATAAATGACTTTATAAACTAATTACCTGCTCCTGCTGTTGTAAATAAATGGCTAGACTAAAGTCGTCATCCGGATCGTGATAATACGACTCTTCATAAATATTCTGATTGACATCAGGTTTTTCTAGACAGACCGAGTCGGTCAGTATTTCCTCTTGTTGCATTTTTTTGGCCAATTCCTTTGAAAAAATTAGGATTTTATTTTCAAATAATTTTTGTTAGTCTTGCCTCGTCTTGGCGAAGCTGGTCCATCTCAATTTCTTTCAAATATTTTTGCTGCAATTCAATAGCTATTGTTTGATCATTTATCTCTCTAAAAAATAAAAAATACTTTAACAGCAACAAAAACAAAAATACTTAGCAACTATTACAATTGCTTTAATTTATCATTTTCTAGTTTTAAATTTTTTTGATAATTTTTTTCATCGGTTTGAATTGACTCGACTAGGGGAATACTTTTGCGCATGTTCTCGCGATTTATTTGCTTGAGAAAGCGATTTTTTTTCGTGTGATCGAAATCTTAAATTAAAAAAATTTATCAAAATTTTTAAACAACAAAAAAATTTTCTAACTCACATTCTTCTGTTTGAAGCTTGTTAGCCAAGAGCTCATCTGATTTCATCATAAATTTTTTACACACTTATTTTAATTTTACAATAAAAATTTATTTAAAAAAAAAAAAAAAGATTTTATTCAATTTACCATCTTTTACATTTATTTTCGACTCGTTTGAAGCCATTTTTTAAGTTGAAAAAATTTAAAAAATAAATAAATAATGCTTATCTAAAAAATAAAGAGTTGTTAATACCATTTAAACACAAATAAACCAAAACAAGTTGATTAAAAGATTAAAATAGAGATAAGCTTAGAATATATAGTATGGTATTTTGAATAGGATCATGTCCGATACGAAAGTTTTTCTTGTTTATCGTGTCATTTATCTCAAACTCTAATTTATGATTAAAAAAATTTTTTAATAAAATTATTTTTTATTGGTAAGGTGAATTTTCAATGTTTGATTAGACTTACAAGCTAATAGTAATGAATTTTAGTCATACAATCAAGCAATGTCCTTAAGCTATTTGAGACAATTCTAAAATGCAAAAAATGCAAAAAAAAATTTATTTATCGATTTGAAATATTTGTACTTCCTACTCACTTTATTGAAATAGACATTGAGCAAAAAATCAATAATTTCAAGGTAGACAGCGATTTTATTGAGCATCTTAGTCGGAATACTAAATTCTCATATTGTTCTCGCATTAATCACTTCTCGTACTTTCAGACAACAAATGCTCGCTTAATGATCCGCGATAAAAAGTCTTAAATAGAAAAAAACATTTGACCGAAATTCTTGATTACCTTTTAATCCAATTACTCTTGGATATTTTGTTTATTCTAATTTTGGGGTTAAGAGTGTGGTCTTATTTGAAATATTAACCAGTACGACAACTATTTACTGATATTTAGTTAAAACTACAAATTTTTTTGGCCAAAATTAGGTTAAAATTAATATAAAAAATAATTTTCTTCGAAAATTTCTATTTCTCGGCTTCTCAATTTAGCTGGCTATAAAGCTCTTGAAATTTTTCAAAGTTAAGTGCTTTTGTCTAAGCAAAAAAACACTAATTATTGTTCGAATAATTAGATATTTTTATTAAAACTTTTTTTTTTCTCACTTGAATTTTTAAATATTTTGCCCAAATTTTTAAATTTGTTTAATCTATAATTAAAATTTGATATTTTTTTAAATTAAAAAATGAAATGATTCATCAGATGCCTTAAAAAATTTATATTTAAATTAAAAAATGGATAAAGATTTAATTAGATCTTTTTTGGTCTCTTTGTTTTTGAATTGTCATAAAAAATCAATCAATTTTTCACAGTAATTCACTTTAATTATGCAATTTAACATGGGTGATTGTGTGAGGTCTAAAGGGATTAACCCGTTTTACACCTAAATTTGTATATAATTATCTCGAAATTTTAACCTCTTTTACCCATTTAACCCATTAAGAAATAAAATTTTTTTAGTATTTCAATAAATTTATTAAGCGATTATTTAAATGATTATTTAAAAAAAAATAATTATTTTAAAAGAAGATCTAACAATAGAGGAAAAACGAAGGTTTAATCAACATAATCATCACAAAAAATTCTTTTTATTAATTTTTTTTTGGCAAACAGCTAAAGCAAACCAAATTTGAACATACTTCACAAGAAATTTTGATTTATTCTCTTTTTCCTGAGCCAACTTTGTTTCACATGAACTACATAATATTTCAGACTCTGAATAGTTATCATTTTCACCTGGTATCAACTTGCTTTAAACAGTTTTAGGTGGTTATCCTCTTCCACTCGACGAGAGAGAGAAAATTTATTCAAATTATCAAAAAAAATAGCGTCACTGCATATTTATAGTCTTATACGGTTACATGTGTTCAATAGAATAATATTCGGAGTAATTGGGTGATCTTTTTGACTAGTCGAGTAAAATCTGTTTAACCCTTTTAGGCCTAAAAATTAACCCCATTTCATATATAATAAAGAGCATTTCTCAAACATCATTCGATTTCTTTCTTTGAGTTCTTCATATTAACCTATTGTTTTAGAAAATAAATTTTAAATGAAGGAGATACAACAGTTTTTCAAATTTGGCCACCCTATTGACAAATAACCCCTTTCATACCATACTAAAATTTTAATATTATTTAATTAAATTCGACTGAAATTAAAAACAATTACAAAATTAAATTCTAAATTCTGTTTCGCAAATTTAAATTTAACTCCTTTTAAGACTAAATAAGCAAAACTAAATAGTTTCTTTTAAAAATTAATTTAAAAATTTTAATTATCATTAATGATCATTTTATTTCTTAACAGAAGTGTCTATTCAAATACTTAAACTTGTTCTAAAATGTCCTCTTATTCAAATTTTAGGTCTAGATTAACCAAATAACAGTCTTGGGACAGTGAAGTTGGAAGAAATTTTTCCTAAAGTAAAAAAGATCCTAAAAATTTCAGTTTAATGAAAATCATTTCTGACCAAAATTATAAAGTTTTCGATATAAACTTTGTTCTTATTCTTAAAATTTTTTCAATGCTGTAAAAATATTGATGAATAGTTTAAAATAACTTTAAAAAAATAAGCAAGATTTTGACAATTCAATGTGTCAAGCATGCTAATTCAATGCTATGAGACAAAATTCCATTATTAATATTTATTTTTCCTCAAAAATATGCAAAGACTTATGATCATATAAATTTATAAAAAATAGAAATAAAAAGAAAAATGAGAATAAATTTAAATTTTAAAAAACTATTAAAAAATAATCAGCTAACTTATATTCTTAATGTAAATTAAAAAAAATAGATTCAATAATTGTCACATATTAAATGGCGAAGTGTTTTATTTTTTTACCTTTTTGTTTATAGAATAAAAATTAACATTTTTTAAAAAAAATTTATTTGAATCAATTTATTTTATATCAAATAATTTCATATTCAAAATCATTATAAAAAATAAATAAGGAGAATAAGAGAAATACTTCATAATTTTTTTGGTAAAAGACAAGTACAAAAACACATCGTAGACAATTAGTAAATGATAAAAAAAAAAAATTTTATAAAAAATTGATTAATAGATTTTACATAGAAAAAAAAACCAAAATTTGGTTAATAATTAAGTCTAATGAGTGCCAATAGAAAAATGCGTTTTTGTGGTGGTAATAGTTGTTTGAATAGTTATAGATGAGCTTAATTTTTGAACATGTTTAGCCTCAGAGCTATTGTTGATGGCGAATTGAGGCGACTTTGGTTCAGTTAGTGGGCGTTCACTTGGTTTAACCTCAACAGGTTTAAAATGCTTAATTGGATTTGATTTAAAAGTATTTTTTAGCCTCAATTTTTGAATTTCTTCTTGTTGTTTTTTCATTTTTTCTTGTTCCAAATCTTGTTTTTTAAGATTAGCCATTCGTTCTCTTTCTTTTATCTGACTTTCATACTCGTTTCTCTTTAGAGCTCTTATTTCTGTATGTAATAGTCCGACCGGTTTGTTGTTATCGGACTTTTTTCGCGCGCCCAAAGTCGAATCATGGGTCGAGTCCAATGAATTGTTTGTAGAATTGAACTCATTGTCACTAGAATAAGACATCTTACTTGATGTTTTTGATTTTATCATATTTGAGATTAAATTGGTTTTTTTTTGAGAGCTTGGTTGTTGTTTGAAAGAAGCCGATTTACCAGGAGTAGATCGGGTCAAATTTGATGGCTTTTTTTCTACATCTACAGATGCCTGTTTTGTCAATTTCTTACTATTTTTGTCAGCATTTGCAGGTGTGTAGCAATCAAGAGAAACTGACTGAAATTTTTGTCCCAATTTGGGTATGAATCTGACTCCTTTGTGCAATGGAAAAAGTGGTTTATCAGCCTTTTTTAGTTAAATTTAAGAAATTTTCTTTATTATCTTAATTTTTTATTTACAGGTTTTGATGTTGGTGCTGAATTGCCAGAAGAAACACTTGATGAATGGCTCAGTGTTCGCTGTTTATTGTTTGAATGCAAAATTTTGACCGGAGTTTGCGCTTTTTTTGCTTTGCCATTGACTTCCGAGTTGACTAAATCCATTGCTGAACCAACTTTGTGCGCTGACTGGCCAACAATCTCAGCCTTTTTGGCTTTCTCACATGAATTTTCTTTATTCTCTTCAATTTTATGCACAGCCTTCATCGGACCTTTTTTACGCTCAGGTCCATCCGTTTTTTTCAAATTAGTTGAATCAACTAGAATCATTTATTTTATCAGTTGCATAAAAAATATCGAAAATTACTTGACAATGCACTCATTAGAGTTTCAACCGCTTCATTTTGAGACTTCTGAAACATTTCATCCAATTTGTTATCTTCTCCAACAATTCCCTTTTCTTTAATGAAAATAATTTATCAGAATTCCCATGCTAAAATGAAAAAATACCAAAACAAAAATCAGCACCATCATGCAAATCAAATGTTTCAAAGCTTGAAAAATCAACAAATTGAGGAGCATTTATTTTTTCAAGCGACATTTTGTTCTATTGAATTTCAATTAAAAAAAAATAAAATCAGACCTAAGCCAATTAATGTATAAAATTATGTGTCCCAACTAAAGCACAGGATTTAAATGAGAGTTTAAATCTTTATTTTCTAAAAAAAAATGATGCTTGCAAATGTGCATGCAAATAAATGCTTGCTTTTAAATTATATAATTTTTTGATAATCCCTTGATATTGTGTTCATTAAACACTTGTCTCAATAAAATCATCAAAAGGTCTTTTTTTAGATTTTTAGAATTTTTTCGAAAAAAATAGACATTAAATAAAAATTTGGTTTATTTTTGCAGTTTTGTAAAGTAAAGAATTAGGTTCTTTATACTTAAATAAAATTTTATCAAATTTTTTTTCTTTATACTTTAGTTTAATAAAATCAATTAAATATCTTGTGACTATGAAACCATTTGCAGAACATTTTCCATTGACCAAAGAAAATCCACTTGAACAAACAAAACCGATTGGGGTTCTATAAAAATTAGAATCTTTGAATTCCATCTGATGTTTTAAAAACCACTTCTCGTCTTTAAGTATTTCGAATTTGTTGAATTTGTTTCTCAAAAGTTTATTAAGAGTTATTTGATCATCATTAGTGTATTTTTCCACAAATTCTTCTTTATATTCATCTATAATTTTATTTGAAACAAGTCTAAGATGAAAAACTTCTGTTCTGTCGTTCTCAATTTTATTTGGTATTTCAAAATTGTTGAAGAGCAAAGAAAATTGATCCAAACTACCACGACCTACTGTTTCTAATCGAACAGCGATAAATGAATCTGAAAATTGCTCAAAATCTTCAAAGCTTAATTTGGGCTTCATTTGTTTATTGCGATTAAATAAAGCAGTGTTGATGTCTAGTAATATTTTTTTGTCTCTAAGAATGTAAAATTTACGCTGACCATTATTTGTGTTAAATTTTTCACCAGAATTAAGTTCTAAAATTGATTTCCATGGTAAATAAAAAGGACTTAAGGCTCCATTTTTAAAAAAATTGACTCGTTTACTGGGCGGACGAGATAAAAATCTTCTATAAAGTTTTTCTTTTTGACTTTCATTCTCAATTTGACCAGAAATTGTGTCGTTAAATTCTTTTGGAAATTGCAAATTTCCTTGGAAAAAAAAAATTGAATTATTATTTTTTTCTCCCCAAGTTGAAATAGAAAAAAAAATAAAATTTTTTTTTGAAAAATTAATCAGTTGAAATTTTTTTGAACTTGAGAATTTTACTTTTTTTCAAAAAATACAGAGTCTCTACTCAATTTAAAAAGTATTAAATTTTAAGTCTTTTAATATTAGTTTCTGATAATGAGTTTCAACAGGGAAAAGAATATTATATAATAGCCACAATTATTTTATTTTATAGTAACTCTAATATTAAAATAACGTTAGCGTAAATCAAATAAAGCATAAATATAAATTATCTGTGAAAATATTAATAAAAGCAGTACTCGGCTAACTAGGTAATTACTTTTTGATACTAATTATCTTAATAATTAAGTAATAAGAAAATTTTAAAATATTATAAAATAATTCAGAAATGAAAAATAACTTTCAATACAGATATACATTTTTTTTATTCTATTTAACTTTATTTTGACTTTTATTTTTTTCATCTGAAGGAATACTAGCTCGAAAAAATTTTTTTACTTTCTATTTTTTTTTATTCATTTTTTTCTTATTTAACTTTGTTTTAATTATTTTTTTAAATTTAATTTTTTTCAAGAGAAGCTTTGGCTAGGTTCAAGTAACTGAATAAAATAAATGCAAAGCAAAAAATTTTAATTTTTAAGGTTTTTTTTTTTGTACAAAAAACTTGGAGAATAATTCAAATTTTTTGTGCATAATACTTTCTCCCAAAAAATTCATATCCGACCAATTTATTGGACTTTGTTTTGGAAGTCATAGCCAAAAGTTAACCGGTATATTTCTTTTATACAGATTTTGCATAAGCTTTCGAAAGAGTCTCGTACAGAAAATTTAGATTATCAAATGATTGTATTGTTCAATGATTAGTAACTCTGGAGTATGCATTCAGTGGATGGTGTCCTTATTTAGAAAAAGACATAAATAAAAGCAAAGTTGATTCCATAAGAGCGTGATTTGGAGTATAAAAAACATTTGCCAAAGTTAGATTTAAGCAGATTTGTTTAAAAGTCACAAGTCTCAAGTCAAGTTCAAGTCCGGACTTTTTTAAAAAAGTCCGAGCCAAAGACTTTAATTTTTTTTAATAATTTGGACTTTTTTTTTGGACTTTACACTTTTAAACAACTCTGGATTTAAGTAACCTTAGTACAAATGCTGCTGTAATTCAGATGTACAAAGTGGTAAATAATTTTGAACAAATTGATTTTAATAAAGGAATCAATTAAAGCCTAAAAATTGGGAAGCCAAATATATGAACTTAGGAGAAATAGCTAGTGTCAGACTAGTGAACGAATAAAGAATTGTCTTCCTAGATATAACTATTTTACAAATAGAATCCTTAATAGATGGAACAAACTCTCACATGATGTAGTAATCATAAAGAACTTGAATAGTTTCAAAGCAAAGCTTGTCAGTTAGATGTCAAACATAAAGAATCGACCACCAATACTCTTTAGAGCTATGTAAGGATGATTTCGCTATTTAAAAAAAAATGCATTATTTAATATATACCAGATTCAAAAAGCAAATAGCTAAGTTCATTTTGTCCAATGGCTTTACACCCATAGTGAATTAATGGCATCCAAAAATCCATGGCCCAGCTTTTTGGTAAAATAATATCCCATCCTGACATTAAGTTTCCGTATTTGATTTGATTAAGATTATCACTTTGACCATTTTGAATCAAAATTACAGGTATTTGACTGTGCATTTCAATTTTTGTTAAATTAGTCCCCGGTAACAAATATTCACTTCGAATTTTATTTATGTCAAATGTTGTTTTTTTGTTAAGATTAAGATTACTGATAAATTTCTTATCCCAAATGAGACAATGAGATAAATTTTCGTATAGAATAGCCTTGCGTGTATCACTGTCCAAATCCAATTTTGGCATTGAGTGTAATTCAGAGATTTTTTTGAAGCATTTTTTGTTAGGTAACGCCAATCGAGGATCTTTGACTAGTAGACCAATTATTTTTGACGGACACACATCAGCAGGTTCTTTTATTGAAAATTTAATCGAGTTCCATATTTGAGATTGTTTTTTAAAATCATCGTTGTTTTCAACAAGTCGCAGCACATTTCCTAGTATAGGTGTGCTAGTTGGACCCAAAAGTTTAAATCGGACTAGCTTATCCTTAAGACACAGCATGCTTATTTTATCAGATTTCCAACACTCATCTAAAATTTCTTCCTCTGAATTAAGCTTTCGTTTTTTAGCTAAAGGCGAGTCTATCCGAGTTGGTTCAAGATTAAAAATTTTGATTAGCTCTGCTTCGACTTTTTTGTGAATTGACGGATGCAGCCATAGCCATAGAACTTGATTCTCGGACTGCTCCGGCCTCCACATAAATCTACATGGACCAATGCAATTGTAAGGATACTGATCTGTCTCAAACAACAAAACTCGTCCTTCACATTTCCCACTAAAGCAAATTTTAGCTCTAAAAGTAAGGCCAGTTTTCTCTGAGCATATCCTATTTAAACCCTTGATTAAGTCATGTTCATGGCCCTGCAGTTCATAGCAAACATGATAGGATTCATCATGAATACAGCAATTTTTGCTCAAATTTTTAAATACATTTCTTTTGCCTTTTACGTTTTCATGCAAAGCCAATCGATATCCGTACATTTTTGCCATATGAAATCGTTTAGCATGCCAAATGTGTGTTTCAAGCCACATATTGTCTTTTAAACTTTTTCTTCTTTCGTATTCTTTGCGTAAATTGGAGGGTCTGCGACGATATTTGCGCGATGGTCTTTTTTTTATTTTTTCTGGTGGTTTGATTTGTGCCTGTTTGCGAATACGATGAGGCAATCGTTTTCGTATAAAACCCATAGTTCGCCGACGCATATGTCTAGGCAACAGTTGAAATAAAGATTTTTGTTTATTTTCCTTGCTTAAAAAAGCGTCGTTAGCCAGCAATTGGACTTCTTTGTGGCGAAACGATGCGTATTTGAGCACATCAATCTCATGAGTTAAATTATTTTCCTCTTTACTCTCCATTCTATTTATTATCTAAATAAAAATAAATTTTAATTTATTCAACTTTTAAAGGCTGTAAAATAAAATTAAGAAACATAAAAATTTAAATATGTTTTTATTGAATTTGCTTAATTAATTGAGATAGCTCTGTTTCTTTTACTTCTTTGATTGGAAGTCGGTCCATTGCTGTAAGTATTTTTATCATTACCAAATGTTTACAATAAAGATACTCAGATTTATGAAGCACGTTGTATTTAAAACTTGAACATGTGCAGAAATTTATTTTATCGAATAAATAGTAGTTTATTGATCCTTTAACTTGGTATATAAAGCGTTTATTGCATTTTATAATTGAGGCTAAAGGTTCCGGGTTTGTTTTATCATCTAAGTTGTTTACTTGCTGATCGAATTTGTCTATTAGATTTAATACTTCTAGAAATGGATTTTTATAAACAAAATAAAGTGACTCCAATAAATCGTCATTGATTATCTTGTCTTTTTCGTAGCATATTTTAAGCTGTTCTAGTAGACTTTCTTCTAGCTGGACAAGAACTAAATTATTTGAAATATCCAGTGGGTATTCCATTTTTCTAATTTTAATAGCATAATAAAAAAATATTTAAATCAAAATTTTATTTTTTGAATTTTTTTCTTAAATTAAGCTTACATTTGAATAGTTAAATGTGTTAAAAATAAAAATATTAAAATTTTTAATATATAATAACTTTTTAGTATGTCAGAATTTGGTTTTATCAAGCTATTATATCAATTATCCAATTAGTGATTGTTTTCAATCAGCTTGAAAAGTTGCTTTTTTATAAGTAAAATTCTTCTAGCAACCTATTGCTTACACCAACAACTGTTTGTAATTATTAATTAAATACTATGTTTATAATTAAATAGCTGACTAAAATTTCTTTCTCTTTCTCGCGCCAAGTTATTCGAGTTTCGTCTAAGATTATACCTTTTACTGTCAGTCCTGGTGTTTATGCTGTATTTTATACCTTTTCTGAAATTCACAATTTCCATGTTATTCACTAGTTTGAACATTTGGATAAGAGCTTCACGTATCCTTCTTGTTTTTAGACTTGGTAATTTCAGTCTGTAGTACGGGGCGCATGTTTTAAACTCCTTTTATTAAAAAAATGGGGAACCAGTTTCGACTGGGAATTTTGATAATTACGGCTTAAATGATCAACTCGATGCAGTCACCTCTGTGTCAGATTGGAGCCTTCGCTCAAAAAGGTACTTATAAAGGAGATGAGCTCCCCCTATGCTCCTAAGGAGCGAACGAGGTTAAAAAAAAAAAATATATGTATACAATTAGAGTATAAAATTAGTATTTATATTGTATATAAATTGTTAAATTACATTTTTGCTAAGAGTTTGGTGGGTTTATGATTGAATCAAAGGGTGTTTTGTACTTTAAATTGTTTCTGAAGGAGCTTTTAAGAAGAAAGTCCTGGATCTCTAGCTATTAAATTCGTGGCTTTGCTTGGTGTTGATAAATTTTGAAAATAGCTTGTTTGCTTTATAATTGATCAAGTCGACTTTTAGCCTTTTGTGGATTTTTTTTTTACTTTTTTTAGTGGGGAATATTTGATGATTCTCAAGACTCGATTTTGCATTTTTTGGCTTTTATCTTCTGTGTACCTTATTGAATAATTATAAAACAGTAGTCGAATACTGATCTTATGAGTGACATATATAAAATTCTGTTGATTTTAAGACAAGATCTTCATGTAAATTTTTCTTAATTAATCTTTGGAAATTTGTTTGGAATTGATTATGTTCAAATGTACTTAGTATATGAGTTTGAGATCTGATTTAAAACCAAGGAATGTTGGGTTTAATTGCCTGCAAATTTATCCCGAAAATATTTTATCCCGTTTTCTTAAATAAGAAATATATCCCGATATATAAAAAAGAAAATTATGCTTAATTGTTAAATAAGAAGAATATCCCGATTTTGTTTTTGAGAAATGTATGCCAAAAAAAAATTTATGCCGAAAATTAAGATTAAAAGTTTAACATGTAAATGATAAACCGCTTACGTTAAATATGAGAATTAGAGTCAATCTAAAAAAATGAAGCATTGTACAGAATGCGCAATGCAAAAACAGAAGAATGCGAACGTGTCGAGAAAGCGATTAGTGAACTCTACTCAAAAGAACGACGAAGCTCGTCGTTTTTGGCTAGTTAACAGCATTAGCAAACAGCGCGTTTCACGATTAGTTCGTGATGCGGCTCGATTGCGTTTAATTAAAAAATTCAGAGACGAGGAAAATAAAAAAAAAGATTTGGACCTCCCTATACCTTATACTTAACCGATACAAGGATAATCCAAACTATTAATCATTTTTTTATTATTGTAATTTTTTTTAATTTAATTTAATTTTTTTTATTCAAATAAAAAATTTTAAATAATATACTTTTTTTATTGTTTCAATTATGGCTTAAATCTTAAATACTTTTTTATTAAAAATTTTTTCGGGATATATTCTATCTTAATATCTAATTTTTATCTTAATTCCATATGTTATCTCATAATTTTTTCGAATTTAAGATATCAATAATTGTTTGTTCCTCAATTAGCATGCTCGAAAGGATCCGTGACATCCGAACCAATATTTAATATCATTTATATTATTTTTGGCTTTATAGAATAGGATTATATCAAGAATAAAAATAATAAATTGATTTTTGATAAATTTTGGTGATTATCACTCTTGTTTACTACTAAAATGATTTATAAAAATTTATTTAAAATGAAATCAAATAAAAAGTTTAAAATAACTCAATTTTTTAAATGAGCTTTGATTTAAAAAAAAAAACGATAAAAAAAAATTTATTTAAAAAATAAAAGAATTCTTTTGAAAAAGTTAAATTGTCTTAACTGACTTTAAATAATTTACAAGAGTCAATTGAACTAATTTATTCATCAGCACCGTCTTCATCATCTCCTGCCTCATCATCGTCGTCATCATCATCATCCTCGCCAGCTTCATCGTCGTCATCATCATCATCCTCGCCAGCTTCATCGTCATCTTCATCTTCAGCACCTTCTACGTCATCGTTTTCATCATCGTCTTCATCATTGTCGTCATCTTCGTCACCGTAATTACTTGTGGAATTTTCCGAATTAACAATTCGTTTTTTACGACCATTCGACAGTTGAGACTCTTCATCTTGGTCATCCAACCCATTCTGTGAATCTGAATCTCCCGATTGGGCTATGTTTGAACTATCTTCAATATCTTTACCATTTAGTTTTCCATTCTCTCCTTTTAAAAGCTTAGTTTTCACTGGACTCTCGGTATCCTCCAAAGCATGCTTTCCATTTCTGTTAATTTCAACCTCTGCCATTGTTTATTGTAGATTTAATTCAGAATTTTTTTTGGTAATAAATAATTTATTTTTGGTTATTCTAAAGTGAAAATTTCATTAATTTTTATACTTTAAGTTCATAAAATAAACATTATGAAAAATGCATGAAGCCCTCCCATTATAAATTATTGACCTTGTTTTATTGATTTCATACTATTGAAAACAAAAAATCAATCTCCATATTTTATTTACGAATGGCTAAAATAAATAGAACACGTGTTATCTTAAAATTGTATGGTCGAAATCAAAACAGATCGAAGCTAGTTCTTATTTGTTTAACCGAGAACGCAACATTTAACCAATGGACGTTTCGGTCAATTGTAACGACAGAAGCTATCAAATAATTAGAATTTTTTTCTTATTAAGCATTTCACGGCCTTCTTTTTGTGTAAAACGAGTCACACTAATTTTATCTAATATCGATTTCAAATTAACCGCTTAATAAAAAAACAAAGATTCTTAAGTCCTCTTTGACAAGAATTTTATACCTAATATTTTATCAAAACATCTTTTGTCACTTTTGTTTTTATTTAAAACAAAAAAAAAACAACAACCATTTTCATTACATAAATAAAAGATACCAAAGTAATTTGAATTTTCTCTTTCTTATCATGAAAATGTTTTTTATTTATTTGTTTATTTTTGGTATAAAATGAATTTGTCGAGAAAAAAATGCCTTATTTTTATGAAAATAATATTTTACATTGATTTTTACTTTAATAACTAAAAGTTTTAGTTATTTTACTCTTTTTAAGTTTTTAACTTTAATCTAGTTAAAAATATGATTGTTTTTTTAACTCAAAAAATTTTCTTTTCATTTAACAAAAAAAAATTATTAAAAATATTAATAAAATTAAATTAAGTGCTGTGTATATTTAGACAATTTTTTTAAAATTAAATTTCATTCCAACTTCATTAAAACATAAGTAACTTTTAATGAATGGTAAACAAGCTCTAGTTTATAGGATGATTTGAGTCGGTTTGAAAAAGAAATGGTTTTATAGATACATTAAAAGGAATATTTTTGATTTTTTTAATTTAAAAATTATGGTTTTTTTTTACAAAAGACATAAATTGAAGATTTAAATTTTCAAAATTCAAAATATATATATTTCAAATACAAAAATACTCTTTATATTAGATTTGTTAACCCATTTTTAATTAAAGTTGCTTCTTAGGCCTGGTCTTGCCTAAATTGAAAATCTTTAAAGTTTGATTTTTCACTACAGATTCAAAATAATCTTTCAGACTTTAATTTCACAAACATAAACACATCTCGAAATTTAGTATTTTTTTTGACATAAAATTAATTTAAAAAATCAGATAAGTATATTTTCTAAGACCAAGCAATTTTTTCTTATTGCCCTGTCTTCTGGCGAAAAAATCAAAAATTTCAACACCATAATAGCTACTGTGCTGCTACGCTACGATGAATTTACCATATTTTGCGTAAATTCTAGTAAATTCACGATATTTTACTATATTTATCGTAAAATATGGTAATCTAAAAACAGGGATTTATGGTGAAATAACGAAAATTATGGTAAATTCCCCATAACTATTTTAAAATTCCGTGAAAAAAAAATTCGAATATTTCTCGAAAAAAAACGATTTTCATGATGAAAATTTTTTTTTCGAATTTTTGAAAATTTAAAAAAACAAATAAAATTTGATTTATTTTTTTTACGAAAATTGATCCAAATTTCGGTAAATTTAAGTAAAAAATCGTGAAAAAGGTAAAAAATAAACAAAAAAAGAAAATGGATTTTTTATTGCCAAAATATTTATTTTATATATTCTACTTCTACTTGCTCAATGATTTTTTTTAAGTAATCTAATATTTGATTATTAATTATCTTCAGTAGATAGTTTTTTTTTAAATACTCATAAATTATCACAACAATTAAGGGATATAAATATTAATAGATTAATATTATTAGTATCAAAGGAATATAACTTTTTCACAAGAAAATTTAATATCTAATAATGTGAATTTTTGACTCTAATTTTTTAAAATGATGCTAAATTATAAAATTTCATGAAAATTTTAAGTGTTTCTTTTGTTTGTCTGAGTTGACAAATTTACATTTTAAGAAACATGCATTTGATCAATTCATTTTGAGAATTTTGTTTATAATTAGGCAAATGTTTTCAAGTATTTTATGTTGTTTGAAACAAAGTACCAAAAATTGGACAATGGGTAAAAATATTTATCGCTAGGGGAAATTTAAATTTAAAAAAAGTTCGATTTTTTATTGAATCAATAAAAATCATAAAATTTAATCAAAAGATAAAAAATAATTATTTTTTGTTTGGTTGATAGGTTGATTTACTGTTTTTAGAGCTTTTTGAAAGCGTATTACGGAATTGATAATTACTAAACGGAATTCTTGTTTCTTTATTATTTTCTGGTAGTCTACTCCTAAGACTTCTCAAAAGTAAATTTAAATTAATTTCAAATAAGAATATTACTTTAAATTTCTTAAATTATAATTGTTGGTAAATGTGTTAGGATTTGCTTTATTTTTTGAATTTTTAGCAGCTCGATCCAATTCTTGGTTGAAATTTGTTGATTTATTTTCACATTGTTCCTTAAATAATTATTTTTAACATACTAATGAATTGATATAGAAAAGAAAATCAATTATTGTCGCCGCATTGCACACATATTCAAAATAAGATTTCAGATCTATCTTTAATAAGTTAATTATATTTCCAAAATTAGATAGTTTAAATAACATTTCTTTAATCTGTGGATGACAAACATTTTAATGCGCAATCAAGTTTCTGTTAATTTTTAGAAATTGCACTCCTTTTTTCAAAAGTTTAAAAATAAAGTTTTGATATGCTGGAGAAATTAAAATTTTCTTTTTTAATTTAATTGCGCATTTAAAATGTATTTTGATAAAAAAAATTTTTCGAAATCTTTTAGATTAAGTTTTATTACCATATGTTGATTGTATAAATTGAAGTCAACATATTCGTTACATGACTCGCATGGAATTAAAGAAAACTCAGAAGATATATTTGTTCCACTAATGAATTCATTTTCTCTAGGGTAAAAACTCATTTCTTCAATATCGTGCTCTAAATTATCTAAAGAGTTTCTGAAGTTTTCTGAAGACAAGTCATCCAAATAATTTGATTGACAAAATACCTTTTAAACAGTTAAGGCATTATTAATAATTAAAATATGCTACTTGGTGCTCCATCAATTTTTGAAATCCGACAAATTGTTCAGAGCAAAATTCACAAGGAAATAGAGTTAAACTTGAAGTTGGTCTACATGAATTATCAAATTCTTGTCTTGGATTGTGTTTTTTTTCTTTATTGGAACAATTGGAAATCTCATGAATGAATTTGTCTTTAATTAGCACATATTTTCTGCATTTTTCACATAATTCAGTTCTTGATCCACAACTAACTTCATGCTGATTGATCTTTTCGAAGTCAAGTGTTAGCTCACAATAGGAACATTTTACCTGTCTTTTTTTACAGTTTTCTTTCTTCAAAAAAAATTTTTATCTCTTATAAATAAGCTTTTTTATTTTCATTACTTGATGAACTTCTAGAAGATATTTTTCAATCAAGTTTCCACAAATACACTTAATTTCAGAATGAAAATTGTCAAAATGCTGATTTTTTAGGTTTCTAGAGATTTTTGTTTAAATACATTAAATTAAATGATTTTATATTAACCTGTCATAAGCCTTATTACAAATATCACATTTAATAAAATTTTTTAAACAAAAAGCTTCGTGTACTAAGAAGCTTGCGATATTTATATCTTGACCACTTTTGAATCAAAATAAAATTTCAAAATTAATTTAGATAAATTTTATACCAGTTTTTGCATATTTTGGATCCAGCATTAAGATCAGCCATGATAATTTGAATTTTAAATCTTAAAAAATTTAAAAAAAACGCTAAATATTTGTTCCTTTTAAAAATTCTTATGGCTTAATCTCTTTGAATAAAATTAGTGGTAGCTGAAGAAACGAAATAATTTTGTTCATTATTTTTAGAAAATTTAGCAAATTTAACTTGATGAAAAAATTCTTAAAACGAAAATTTCGACATTTATTTTTGTTTTAAACTATTCTATTTAAAAATTAAAAATATATTTGAATTCAAATTTTTCAATATGATTATGAATTTAGAATTTAATTTAAATCTTATCATTTCCACATTTGATTTGATAGTTTTTTTAGAAAAGAATTTGATTCTGTGATTTTTATTAAAAATTTTGGGTTAATTTCTCAAAGATAAAAAGAAAATAAAATTTAATAATTTAATGCTTAGAAATTACTAAAATATATTTATTTTAAAATGAGTAAATTTTTTAAAGTTTTTTTTTCTAGTTTCTGTATATTTTTTATAAATTTTCAAAGTTAATCGGCTATTAATTGACTCCAACCAACGACAAAGATTGTCCTCACAAAACAGCATATGCTAGTTTTCTAGAAGATATAATCAAAAAAAACTAAAAATAAACTATTTTTGCTATTTTAGGGAATGTGTAATGTAGGCGGCCACTAGACGGCCAAAAAATGTTGTTGTCCGTTTTGATGGCCGGGTTAGAAAAAATTCTAAATATAAAAATTTGATAGAATAAGAATCGACTATAAGAAAAATCGTTTAGTTTTAAGGATAAAAAAATTTTTCCCACGCGTCAATGAAAACGGCCAGCATCGTGTTTTGGCGGCCTAGTGGCCGTCACTCACAATATCCAACTCTAGTTTTGTTTTTTAATTTGAATTAATCAAACAGAAAATATTTAAAAATTTATTTTCTAAAATGACAATAAAATATTATTTAACATTGACTAAATTTATTAATTGACAAATTTTTAAATCAATATTAAACAACATTAGTTATTTCACAGGGATATGCTTCTTGTAGTTTTTTTATCTTTTTCATAAAGACAAAAAATCCAAAATTTTCGGACTTTGATTTTGGGTTTGGGTTCAGAATCCATATTTATAACCAAAATCCGAGAATTTTAAGTAGAATACCCGTACACATACCAAATACCCATTGTTTCAAGATTTATTATTTTAATTTAATACACAGCTACAAGTTTAATAATGAAAAATTAAAAAAATCAAATAAAAATTATAAAATGTTTTTTTTATATTTTTTTTCAAATTTTATATAATTTTAATATAATTAAGTTTACTAATCTTCACTTTCTAAATGCAAATGGCATTTGAAAACATTATAAACAGAATTCATTCAATAAACATAAAGATAACAAGTTAAAGTTACGTTTCAAAAGAAAAAATGTGTTTTTTTTGGCTTTTTTTCAATAATTAAAATTTATACACCGCAAAATGCACCAGAGTGTAGAAAATATATATGAAGAAACACAACTTTATTTTTAGACCTCTGGGTATAAAATTTATTTTTGAGTCTGTCAAAAAAAAATCAAATAAAAGACGTTTATTAGATTTTATTAGTTATACTTGGCAAGAAATTACTCGTGGTGTTGGCTAGTCAGTGCTTGTTAATCAAAATCTGGTAAATAGAAAAATTGCAAAATTGTGATCTTGTCCATACAAGAACATTTTTAATCCTCACGGTATTCTAAATTCAATCTAAGATTTAAATTTGTATATAAAATTAAAAAAAAAAAACAATTTTAAAAAAATGTTTTCCTTTTGCATATGGACAAAATTTTCATCTTATTATGAAAACTTAATTTTTTAAAACTTTGATTATTTGAATTTAAACTAAAATGGAGGTTGATCCGAATGTCCTAGAGTTTAGATTTTGGTCTTGTATTAAAGCTGGTAAACTTCTGATGTAAAAATTGTGGGGGATATCTGGCTGAATTTTTCTTTTGGAATTAAGTATGGGTATGGGTCCGTGTTTTATAGTGTTGGGTAAGGTTAGTGGCGGCCGCTAGACCGCCAAAAAATGGTGTTGGCCGTTTAAGGGGCCGGGTGTGAAGACAAACATTAAAAAATTTTCAATATCAAAATTTGTTAGAGAAAAGAATTTAGAATAAGAGAAATCATTAAGAAAAAAAAATTTTTCCCTCGCAGCCATCAAAACGGCCAACATTAACTTTTGACGGTCTAGTGGCCGTCACACACGGTACCCAACACTAGTGTTTTATTCAGACTTGTTTTTAAGTCACAAGTCTTAAGTCAAGTCAAAGTCATGACTTGACTTAAATTTTTTTTTTTTAAGTCAAGTCAAGAATTGCTAATAATTGTCAAAATGGCAAAATAATTTTAAAATATTACATTCTCGTATTTCAATTAGCAACAGACAACGATCTCGAAGGGATTGATTAAGTGATCTATCAGGACCAGACTTGTTTTTAAGTCACAGTTTTAAGTCAAAGTCATTAACTTTGACTTATAAATAAAAAAATTTTAAGTCAAGTCATGACTTTGACTTAAAAAAAAAAAAGATTTTAAGTCAAGTTATGACTTTGACTTAAATTTTTGTGACTTTAACTTAAAACTGTGACTTAAAAACAAGTCTGGTTTTATTAATTTCCCTAAAATTTACCCTAACGATAATAAGCAAAATTCAAACAAAAACAAGATTTTTAAGTAGAAGTATGGGTATTGAGTTTTAGACCATAAGCCGCACCCGATACCCGGATTTTTTGGGTATGAATACCTGGTTACATGTTTACTTTTTCCATGGTGGATAGAGTATAAGAACTTATCTCAATTAATTACTTATCAAAATACCCAAATATAAGTATTTGAAAACTTATACAAATTATTAATGTATTATTATTTAGATAATATATTTTTGTACTTGTATTCGCGTTCTTTATAATTAGATTTCTTAGCTTGAAACTTTTTCAATTATTTTGTCAACAAAGAGAACAATTCTCATCTGAATTTCAACTTATAAAAATGCTGTCGTTTTCAAAATGTTTCAAACATATTTTAAATTTTGAATTTTAGATTCAAGTGATAACTCTTTAGTTAATTTTATGACTGAATCAACCAAATCAATATGAGGAGTTCATTATTATTAATTAAATATTTTTTTTCTAGATCAAAAATTCTATTTAATACATGTAATTTAGAAGCTAATTAATATGAAAAATTTTTCAAACAACGATTTTTAATTTTTTTAATTTTAACCAAAAATATTTATTTAATAAATTGTTTATTTATTTAATTTTTTTCAAAAAATAAAAGCAATAAATAATATTATTTATAATTATTTAGCTAGAAGCGTTGAATAAAGGTGCAGTCAATTTTGATAAAATTGATTGTACTTAGAATCTAGGTACCCGAACGACCTAGCATATTAATCTCAGTCAGCCATTGTGGGAATATATTATTTTCAATATGGAATTAATCCAATCATAAAATTATCATAATAAAGACAAATAATAATATATTTGTTAACAACCATTTTAGAGCCGGCCAATCGATAAAACATAAATGGACACGAGCCAAGAATATTGATTCGATGCAGGCCGGAAGGGCGGGGGCTTGTCAATCAAAGCAAGAGTTATAGACCGGGTCTATATAGGCCAGGGGTAGGCTGACTGTTTGAAAACTAAAGAGTTCTAATGCTAATATTCTCATTGAAAATTTATTTCTACTAAAAGAAATAAAAATATAAAGAAAAAAAAACGTGCAAAATATTAAGTTTAAATTCTGATCGTTAACAACTGAGTTAAAAATGTCCGAAGTAGAATCGAATAGTAATGGCAAGCACTCCCTGGAAGATAGCAATGATGTGCCAGTCAAGAACAAGTTGCTTAAGACTGAGAACGGAAAGGTTAATGAAGATAGTTCGCTACTGGCTCAGTCGGGAGACTCTCAGAACGGCGCGGATGAATCGACCCAGGACGACGAGTCTCAATTGTCTAATGGGAATAAGCGCAGAAATTTAAATGAAAATTCGACTAGTAATTACGGTGACGAAGATGAGGAGAACGACGATGACGACGAAGACGATGATGACGATGATGATGATGCCGAAGGAGCAGAAGAGGAAGAAGATGAAAATGATGAAGACGGTGGTGATGGCGACGAGGATGATGCTGGTGATGACGATGAGGATGCTGGCGACGATGACGAAGATGAAGATGACTTATAAAAAAAAAACTCGTCACTCTCTTTACATATTTGTATATTTTTTATTTTGGTGTAAAATTGTTTCTAATACCTTCTCTTCTTAAAATACCCAAGGCTAATAAAAATATACGTGTGTTTTTTTTTTCTTAGTTTTGAGTCAAAATAAACTTTTGGAAAGCTAAATTAATCAATTTGTTTGTTTTTTTTAAATAAATAATTTTCAAAAGAATTTTATTAGTTTTTATTAGGCTGACAATAGTTTAATTAGATTTAAGTTTACAGTTTAACTAATACTTTTTAATTGAAAGTCAGCTCTTTTTAAGCTTTAAAGTGTCAATATTTTTTTTAAATTTAAATCAACAATTTTCTGAAGGCACAAGCTTAAGAGAAAATTTTATTTAAAATATTTTTTGTTGATTTGGTAAAAATAAAAGCCTTCTAATCTCTAATATTCATAATACTAAAAAACCAAAATTCAAGAATAATTTAGAATTATCATAAAATCAACGCGAAAAAAAAAAAGCTTTACAAATTTTTTTTGCCAATAAGTTTTTTTTATCTATAAAAACTTATTGGCAAAATATTTAAAATAAATAAAGTTAATTAGTTCTTAAATTATCAAATTACTTGCCACCACATCAGCTTTAAAAAATTAATAAGCTAATCAAATCGATTATTTTAATTAAAAAATAATAATTTTATGTGCGTTTTTACTAAGTTTTCAGTGCATGGTTTTAATACTTATAATTTAAATTTTCAATTCAAACGCATGGATTTCTTGACCCAATAAATAATTTTAGCAGAAAAAAAAAATTTTAATTCTCATTCGCATCATAAAGCACATATACATTAATTGTCAGCTTATTGTTTTTTGTTGATATCAGAACTATTTGCGGTTCTGGTCAATAACAATCAGTTTAGACGGGCATTTCATACTTGATCATTGCTGGTAAATATATCTGAAGAAAGTTCGGTTGGTCTTGATGACCACATATGAATAATTTTAAAATTTATTAGGAAAAAAAATTTCACTCACGACCATCAAAACAGCTAAAACAATTTTTTGGTCGGGTTAGGATCTCCACTGACGTTACTTAACTAAAATTTAATTAGCATTTTTAAATGCAGAACTTGGCTATTTTGCAAAGAAGATGTGAGTATTAAGTCGCTATCATTGTAGAACATCCAGCTACAGTGTGTCCAATTTGTTTATCTTGTCGATTACACATTCTGATCCTGTTAAGGTTCATTGCAATTAATAATGGACCAAACAAAGGCTAATATTTTTTTGTTTGTTGTATGGGTTGGACCCTTATATTAATTTGTAATTTGAATTTTTTTTAAATTAATAATTTAAAATTGAGTAATTTTTGTAGAAAACTAAATTCTCTATCAGAAAATATATAGCTTTCCCTAAAAAAATTTATTTTGCTTAATTTACGTAAAGTAATAAAGTAATTCATCTAAATTGGAAAATTAAAAGTTTAGCTACTCCAAAATTGACAGATTTTACCTACATAAATTAGCCTTTGTTTGGTCCATTATTCACTGCACTGAACCTTATGATCAGATTGTCTAACTTTTTCTCGACTTTGAAAACTGAATATCGCAGACAAAATTTTTAACTAAACTTTAATTATTAAAAAAAATATCATGCAATAAAGATAAACTAATGAAATTTTACAGTCAAATACGAAATTTTATCTAATTTTCAAAAATAATAATGTTTTATCTAATCATTTATTTTTTCCCATGTCCAGCCCCTAAGTGATCTATCACTTTGATATATCTGTTTGTACAGAATTTAATCTTGATTAAAATGAGCCATAACTTATTTTATTGGGATGATTTTTACAGAAGTTGATGATTTTTACTTGAATAAGTGAAAATTGAGTAAAATGATGGTTTTATTCTAAAATCTTTTGATCAGAACTATATATCTGTCTGAAATTTTACACACATATTACTTAGAATAAGAGCTATAAAATGAGTGGCTTTTTTCAATTCAAGTTTGATTTTAAGCAATTTTGTAGGAGTTTCTATTCAGATAGGCTATGGATCATTTCTAAGATAGATATTTTTATCTAAGGTAGATATTTTTATCTAAAAAAAGAATATCATTTAAAAGCTGGAAGGCTTGGCTACAATATGATATACGTTACCTGATAGTTGCACAAATATTTCATGAAAAAAATTAATTTAAAATTAATAAAAATTTTTTTCCTTTAATAACATTTAGTTTTGCTTAAATTTTATATTTAAAAAAGTCTTGCAAAATATTAAATAGACTAAAAACTTTTAATACTTCTTGAAATTATCTTAAAATTATAAAATATCAAATAAATTAAAAATGGGACGTCCAAAACAACAAGCCTTACGTGAACTTGTTATTCAACATCACCAAAAAAATAAATCTAATGGTGAAATTTATCAAATACTTTGTGGAAAAGTTTCACAACGAACAGTTTATCGCTGGGTAAAAGACTTAAAAGATGATGCAAAAATGGCTCAGAGAAAATCAACTGGAAGACCTCGTTCAGCAGCAACCCATATCAACAAACACAAGGTAAAACGATTGACTAAAAAATGTTCTGGCAGACAAATTGCTTCGAAATTAAATATCAGGAGTTATTCTAGGTTCATTCCGAGAGAATTTATGTTTTATTTAGGAAATATGCTCAATAAGAGAATACTTAGTTATTAAGATAAGAAGAAAAAGATAATAGCTTAGAAATGAAGAATATTTTAATAATTTTAAGTTTGAAAAGTTATTTTAGGTCAACTCTTTTTCGGCAGTTTTCAAGACTAGTCAAACCTTATAATATCATTATAATTTTTGTTACGAATATAAATTCAGCAATAATAGATTAATGATAATAGATTAAGTTTAAAAAAATTTTGTTTATTTATTTTACTAATCAACAAAAAAATCATTTTTTTACATTTAAATTCATCAATCAATTAAATTGGCTTGGATCGGCACATTTTCAAAGTTATTTTTTGAATAAAATATTTTGTAAAATCCTTTTAAATACAATGATTGTTTTCTTGCTAAAACGGTTTTAGAATAAAATTAATTTAAGTAAAGAAAGGTATTGAGAAAATTGTAGCTAAAGAACAGAAAAAAAATGTTTGAATTAGATAAATATTATTGTACAGATCTAAAAAATTTTCAAAAACAGCATGATGCATATTTTTTACCGCCTAAAATTTATCTTTGCAATATAATCGGTATTGTGAATTTCGAAAAAAAATTGAACAAAAATTCTTCCTTTTTTGTTAAATCAAAATTTACTAAAATAAAATATATTTAAAAAAATACAGCAACATAATTTGCTGCATCTTTTTTATCTAAAATTAATTTTTTTTGATGAAAATAAAAGACAAAAATATGGCATCAATAAGATTTTATTATTGATTTGGTTTACCTAAAAAAAAGGAAATTAATTTTTTATTTTTGAAAAAAAAATGAACCAAGGATGTTGCTCTAATTAGCAATATTGTTTTTATATACATTTTATTTTAGTAAACTTTAATTTATCAAAATAGTAAGAAATTTTGTTAAAATTTGTTTTTGAAATTCACAATACCAATTAAATCTAAAGTACGAAAACAACAAATCAGTAGATAGATTTTTCCATTTCCTTTTTTTCTTTCTGAGAATAGCCTCTGTTTCTTGAAGCTCTAATCAGATACTTTTTTTGGTTTCTTAAAGATTTATAATATCATAAGCTAATTTTAAATTTTAAATTAAAATATAATTTTTCTTAATCTTAATTTATAACCATTTTATATTTAAATTTAATTTTTAATAAGACCAAAATTTAATCTAAAAAATTTAACTGTTCAAAAGGAGGCTAAGTTTTAAAAAATGCACAAGTAACTAATTCTTTTTATTTAAAATAATTTTATAAACTTGTTGGCCACCAATTTTAGAGTATATATAATGAATGCAAATATCCCAATTGTTAATCTAAAGTTACAAGAAATTAGAAAAAAATTAAAATAAAATTTTATAAAAAAGGCTTAAAAATAATTATTATTTAAAACTTTTTTAATGCACTAAATTATCAGAACAGTTTAGAATTAGCATGATGAACATTTGCTTTGAATATCGTTTTTGGTTTCTTTAGACATTGATCTTACTGGAAAAAATGATTTGTCCAGGCTTTTTTCCATTCGGTGCATAACCTTTTCTAAAAGTTGGTTCAATGCTTTTTCTACATTTTCTCCAGAAGCCGCACTTGCCTCAATATATCCGCATCCATGTTTTTCGGCAAAATCTTGAGCTCGGCTAAAGTCAACCACACGTCTGTCCTCTAAATCTAGCTTATTTCCAACTAAAATTATATCTGGATCTTCACAATATGCATGGGTCTGCAATTGACTAATCCAATTTCGCACATTTAGGAATGATAATTCACTAGTTAGATCAAACATGAGTATGAAGCCCATGGCATCTCGGAAGAACGCAGTTGTAAGACTTCGAAATCGCTCTTGTCCTGCAGTGTCCCATAGTTGCAAGTGAATTCGATGAGATCTACCGTTCAATGGCGATTTGTAAACAACTCGCTTTTCTCTGAAATCAATGCCTACTGTTGAAATGAATTTTGAATTGAATTGATTGTCTGTGTATTGATACAGAAAACTTGTCTTGCCAACTCCCGAGTCGCCTAGTGCCAAAAACTTAATCAAATAGTCATACTCCATCAAATTTGAGCCCGATGTGCTGTGGCTCATAGTCTTTTGATTGAGCAAAATATCACCCATTCTATCAAAAATTAAATAATTTATTTTCTCTAAATCTAAAATTGAATAAAGTTTTGTTCTATTTTTTAACAGAAATCTATTGAATAATTTTACAATATAAAAGATTGATATATGAAGATGTTCACCCTCTCCATGATTAAAAAAGGAAAATTATTCAAATAAATAACTATTGAGAAGTATCTGAGTTGTCCTATTAGGTATAAAGATATAAATTCTACAAGACTATTTTTGACTTTATTAAACAAAAATGATTTGAAGTCTAAATAATTTTATTTTGTTAATTTATTTTTTTTATTGTTTATTTTTTTTATTGTTTATTTTTTTTAATTTTATAAATTAATAGTGTTCAGTATTGTCCGAGATAAAATCTCAATTATTCAACTTATTATTATTGATTTTAATATTGCTTCATCTGTCGTATTTCCTTGTTCGAATAAATAAAAATTTAGCCCAAGCAATAGATACTAAATTTTCTTCAATTTAATTTTAAAATGTTGGATAAAATAAACTATTAAAAAAAAAATTCATTTTAAAAAATATTAGCATAAAATTTATAGGCCTTTAAAAAATATTTTGAATATTCGCATTGACACTTATTTCAACATCTATTGATCTTAAAATATACATATATTTTAATTTTTTAAATTTCTAAATTGATTAATAATTTTAATATATATGTAATATCATATGATATAATTTAAAAAAAAAATTTTCTATGAAATAAATTTTGAAATCTAATATTCCAAAAATCATTAAGACTAAAAAGCTAAAATTTTCTCTGGGAGTTTCTACTAATCTTTGATAAACACAATGTGAATTTTGGAATAAAAAAAAAATTTAAATTCAAATTTAATCTGTGCACAAATTCAGCATATTTATCAATGATATTCTTAAATAAAATAAGACCAATAATGAATACTCTTTTCTTTTTGCAAATGATCTAGTCACATTTTTATCTATAAGAAAAATGGCAAATTAGAAAGTAAGATGAATAAATACTTAGGTAAATAAGAAAAATGACTTTTTTGGAAAATGTAAATTTCAGTTGGAAAATCATGTTTAGTGATCTCGTCAATATACAATAAAGAACCCCCTGTTTTTGATATAAATTTATATGGAAATAAAATTCAAAAAAAAATTTAATTTCAAGGAATTAAATTTTATTGTAAATTAAACTTCAACTCAATAGTTGACGAAATAAAAGAACGATGTAATTCAAGATTAAATTTAAGATTTTATCAAACAAAAATGGAGTCAAAGTTTTAGGACTAAAAATAGCCGATTCATTTGAACATATTTAATTGAAAATTTTTAATTTAGTAATATTAATAAAATTAGCAGCTATGTTGAATAAAATTAGAAAACAAAAAAATAGCAAATTGCTAGATAGCAATAAAATAGCAATTTAACAAAATGTTAAATTTTTAATAGCAGTTTATTTCATTAAAAAAAATAAACTCTTTTATTAAAAAATTTCACTTTGTCTGATTAAGTTTTGAACGATTTGATTAATCAATTTTTTATTATTATTTATTGATAAAAAAACTTGTATAGACCTCATAGGTCAAAATTTATAAAAAAATAATTTCAAAATTAGAAAAATAAATATAAAAGGAATTAAATTTGACAAAATCAATTTTCTTTTTTTTTACGAAGAATTTAGATTTTTAACACATATGTTCAATTTATGATAGTAGAAAGATATAGTTCACTCCTTGTGGAGCATAGGGGGGAGCTCATCTCCTTTCTAAGTACCTTTTGAGCGAAGGCCCCGATCTGACATAGAGGTGACTGCATCGAGTTGATCATCTAAGCCGTAATTATCAAAATCCCCAGTCGAAACTGGTCCCCCATTTTTTA
>VANL01000090.1:0-72014 GCA_006352455.1 Brachionus sp. 'Tiscar' | reverse complement strand
TGTTGGCTATCTCATTTTGCTTTTTATCTCCACTTTTTAGCAGACCCACGATCTGTCATTTTAGTGGGCTAGAGACGTTTTTTATCCATTTTTTTGGTAATTATTTGGCAAAATTAAGATTTTTTGGTTAAGTTATTTTGTAAGGACTTAAGTAGTTGGAGAGTATTTATTTTAAGCAGTTTAAGAGACAATTTAATCAAAATTAGATGCTATTTAAAAATTAATCATAAAGGTGTGAAAAAAGATAGCAATTGTTTCTAAAACTTTAGGATTACCCGAATTTCTAAACTTTTGCAAAATACTGTATAATTTTCATTGTTTAGAATAAATAATACACATTCAAAGATCTTTATTTTTGTAGAAACAAGTTTTGAAAAAAAAAGATCGGTTTATGAAATTTCCGAAGAACGTTTGCATTAAATAAAAATATTTTTTCTTCAAATTATTAACAAAAAAAATAAACAAAACAGATAAAACACAAATTTATTACAAATTATTTAAAAAAAGCTATCTAATTTTTTTTTGTTTTTGCATTGGAAGTTTCGTATGAATTTTCACAATGCCTTTAAAAATTCTCTCAATAAATTGAATGGAATTAATTCCTGCTCATCAACTAACTCCCAGAGTTTATAAATGTCAAGTTCAATCTAGATTACTTCTTAAGCAACACCATTTTCAAGATCAACAATAGTATTAAAATCCAACTTTTATGATATTTCATATGATTTATATGCGAACTTCGATAAGTCAAATTTTTCATTAACTTCTTAAACATTTCTCAATATTTTAGTGCATTAACATTCATAATTTTTTAAATAAAAGAACACTGAGAATTAAGAAAATTTTCCAGAATTAGACCTCTGTTAAAAAACCTTGCATGAAGAGATGGTTGAACAACTTTACATGAGACACAATATATTCTTTCTAAATTAATTAAAGAACAGCTCAGTTTGCTGGGGTATCTTGACTTTCTTTTGCAGTAATTATAAAAAGTTCAATCAGAAAAATAGCTCCTTTTGCAAATAACTTAATAACATGGAGAAAAAAACTCATATTGATGCTATGGACTATAGTTCGAAGACTTCTCTAGAAATAATCAATCACTTATTTATTGAAGAAAATCGTGGTCTAGTTGATTCAATTAAGTTTGTTGTTGCCCAAATCAAATTAAATATGGAATCAAGCTTAGTTTACTTTAATTTTTATGATTTATTAAATGATCTTTTAGAAATAGATTTTTATAAATAATTGTGTCTTTTTCTTTCTACTAGCTCTTTCCGTATGGTAAAGCCCATTAAATTTTCTACAAAAATAAAATTTTGCTTTAAAAACAAACGGCTTATTTATAAAATTTTTAAAATCGAAATCGATCTAATTGTCAAACAAATTTATGAATACTCAAACAACCTTTTTTACAATATTTAAACTTGAATTTTATCTTACAGAAATAAAGCTTTAAAAAATTATTCAAAAAAAAATTAAAAATAAATTTATAATAACTTAAATTATTTTTTATCTTTTAAATAAATTTTATTTATTTTTATTGAAATTTTAATTTGAAATTTTTGTAATTAATCAGCCTCTGCTTTCTAGTGTTAAAAACGGTGCTCATAATAGTAGTAGTAATAGTAGTAGCAGCTCCTGGAGTATAGTAATTTATACCAGCGCAAAATTTGCGCTTAGCCATTAAGGCTATTGCAGTCTTTATGAATTTATTTTGAGGATTTCTTTATCAATTTGTGCCTTGAAACTGTTGAGTGTCTTTGCTGATAGTTTGTTTTTAGATTTAGGCATAAGCTATTTCCAAAATTAATTCCATTTACAAATTTTATTCTTTCTAATCCATTTATTATTTTAAACATCTGTATTAAATCTCCTCTAATTCGTCTTTGTTCCAGACTCATCAATTCAAGGATACTACTAAACTCTGAAATTATTTTTTTAGTCTAATCACTCATTTAATTCTTATTTAGTTAATATTTTTGCTAACATGAAAGCTGAAAAGAGGGCTTAGGCCGCTCAGAACTGTTTTGGAGTTACTCTCCAAATTATTTTAAAAATAAAAATAAAACAAAGTGAAATAAAGCACTAATTTAGTAGCTTATTTTTCAATTTTTTTTACCTAAATTTTCTAAAACGATAAAATTATATTTTAATGATAACCATAATTTAATTAAAAATCAAGATTGAGTTTTGCAAATTAAATAATATTATTTGTAGAAGTTTATGCTGTTTTTTTTTTTTTTTTTTAGATTAAACCATTGTTAAATATTTTATTAAAAAATTTTTTCCAAAAAAAAATTACAAAACCTTTGAAAAAAGAATAACAAATATTAATAAATAATTTCATTATTCGTTATCCAGAGGTCAATTAGATAAATTACGAGTTCATAAATCTTAATTAGCTTGAAAAAGTAAAGAAATAAATTCTATCAACAAATTTCAAAAAAAAAAAAAAAATACAAAACGAAAAGATTACAAAAAAATTAGCTTATTAGACTCAGTTTATACAAAAATTATTTGTAAAATTTAAGCTTCGAAAAAAATTTAATATAAACCACTATAAATCGAATTTTTTATACCCCTTTTTTAATTATACATTTAATAATTTCGGACGCCATTTAATAAAATGGCATTCATCCGCCATCGGCTTAATAATCGGGGTTTTTTAATAAAATAAAAAAAAAAAAAACAATTTTTTAAATTGGATTTAAACAAGTGTCTCTTGCTCACCGATTGTGTTAAACTTAGATTTGTCATAGTACTTGGAGCACATTTTGGACGAGTTAACGCGATATGCTTCAGTTTGATCCGAATTTTCTAAATTCAAATTAGACAAACTTCGAATTGATTTGGACATAACAATTCGCTCGCTTTTATTTTCGCCTATTATTGAATCAGTTTGCCTTAATTTTGGTCTTTGAATGGGACCTTGATTTTGTATCATCAGTAGCAAAGAGCCTTGGTTTTGTACCGGTTTTGTGTAAAAATTTTCATTTGCCAAATTTTCACTATATTTATAAGGCTCGCTGATTCTCTTCGGCTTACGTACGCTTTGTCCGACTGGTGAGTGCGACGGTGAATTGACAAAACAAATTGTTTCATTATGGTAGGTTAAATTGTTGGAAATTTTATGCAATTTTGTTCTTGAAGAGCGTATGCGGGCAGAATTGCTATTGTCTATGAAATCAACATTTTCATTCAAATTTTTCGACTTCAACGAATTCACTGACGAAGAATGAATGAGTTGATCTAAATCATGGTTTGACGAATAAAAAGATCCGGACGAAGACGATTCTTCACTCAGATGTTGCTTTGGTGTTTGATTGTTCGAGTTAATTTCATTCGAATATTCACTGTTTTGCTCAAGTTTAATGTTTGGATCATTTGGATCAAAAATGGTCACTCTGGATAAAAAAATTTTTGTTTACAAATAACATTTTTTTTTAGAAAAAATTTTAACTAACCCTATGTGAGATGCAATTTTTCTATTCAGGATTTGTTCAACTTCACTCGGTGTTATGTTATTGATTGTTTGAATTAATTCATTGTGCAAAAATGCATCAATCTAAAAAAAAATTTATTTATATAAAAATTTTCTTTTCCGATTGTGTGAATTTAAAAAACAAATTTAACAGAATTTTTTCTTTTTTCCATTTAAAATATACTACAACTTAGAGAAAACTTTTTTGCATCTTTTAACCTCTTATGTAAATAAAAGACAAAAAATAAAACATCAATAAATAATTTGGCCTAACTAAAAGAAAAGAAAAGTTTTTTTTTTTTTCAGGTAAAAAAGATGCAACAGGGTAAGTTTAACTATGTTCCAGTATTTTTTTAATGTATTTTTCTTTAAATTTCCACTTTGGTTTTTTTTTTTTAAATTTAAAAATGGTGATTAAGATGTTGTATTAATTATACGCTAAATTTTATACATTTTAATATTTTTTATTTATTTTAAGAGTAAACAATGGCAAAAAATTAAAGATTTTCTTATCAATTATTTATTTTTTTTATGTTTACTTTTTGAATTAATAAAAAAAATATTCATATGCGCAAATGAAAGCAAAAATTTAGAATTAAAATTGATAAAAAATTTCAAAAAATGTTTTAATTTGTTTAGGACAAAAGTTGAAATTTATGCTGTAATAAATTTTGGAAAGATATTTTAAATCAATTATTTAGTAATAAATTAAACAAAGGTCTGAAATTTTAAATAAACAATCATTCAATGTTTTTAGAATGCCAAAATTTTTTTAAATATAAAAGAGTTGTTAATTCTATATACTTGAATTTTTTTAAAATAAAATAAACAATAGCTAGCTATGAACCATTTTGAATTTGAATTTTCAAAACTGAGTTTTTAAAAGGCACAAATTTAATTTTTGATTTTTAAAACGAACATTTAATATTTACTTTTGTTTTAGATCAATTAAACAAAAACTTTTTATCAATAAAACCGAATTTTGGATTTTAACATTAATTTAAAAAAAATTTAGCTTTATTTTTTTGAATTTATTCTTTTTGATTTTTTTTTTAAATTACATTTACCTACTTAATTACAAAAATAAGATAAATAAAATAAACAATTGTTTTTTCAGATAGCTTCAACCCACAAATATTTAAAATAAAACTGCATAAATATTTTAGTCATTAAATTCATAATTTTAGAAATTGAACCCAATAAATAGACGTCAGAAAAATTCTTATTTGTTCTGATGTATTAGAAAATATTTTTTTTGTTGGCAGATGTCTATGAAACTAAATATATCTTATAAAAGCTAACATAATTCAGCAGTGCAGTCGAATTTCAAAATTCTTATCAGTTTAAAAATAGCTTGATCTAATTTAATTTATTTTTTAATTGAAATATAGCCAAAAATTTTTTTTTTTTTTAAATAAAATAAAAAAATCTTACTTTAAAAATAGAATTTTGATTTTCAATCAAGTATTTGGTGACTGAAATGACCGAGTCAATATCGTCGATGATATTGTACTTGTCGTTTTGAAGCTCATTCGGCTTGGTGTTTAATGAAATTTGTGAGAGTTTGTGTTTTTTGAGCAAATTTGGACCGAAAACCATCGCTAAATTGAAAGCATCCATTTTATTTCCGCCAATTATTTTCTCATTTTGATTGACTGGCTCTGAATGTGATCTTACCATGTCCAATAATTTAAGCAATACTTCTAAAGTGTCTCGATTTGGCACCGGCAAAAGACATATTAGGTACCGAGTCATTTCAAGCCTCAAAGCTTTATCGCTTATTTCTAAAATTTAAGTGAATTAAATTTTGTTCTCAGTTTATTGTCAATCATACTGTTAGTGGCCAAAAAACTCGAGTACAAATCACGGGTCAACAATGGTTCTGGCAGTGATCTCAAATATTCTTTTAGCAAACAAGCGGCATCGTTTGTATTAAAGTGCTCACCCATATCTATATTCTTGCCATTATCATACATTTCTTTCAGCTTGAAAAATTTGAATTAAAATTTGAATAAGAATTTATTTTAAAAAAAAATTACTTCTTTTATTCTTTTTTTAGATGAGTCTATTCGAAAAATGCCGACAACATCGAGACCATAGTCACTGATGTGTTTGCAGCACGATTTGACAATGTTGGGCACAAGGCCCTCGCTGCGTATGGACAAATTCTGATTGTTGCTTGATGAGTCGTTTTTATTCTTGTCATTTGGGTTTTTGGTCGAGTTTTTTTTGACAGTCGAGTTCTTTAGATCAAGGGCCTCGAATAAGACCGAATTTCGCTTAGTATAATCATGCTCAAGTTTTTGACGCAAGTTGACTTTTTGCTCGCCAGCTCCATTCAATATGTTTAGGTCATTTTTGGACGCAATCAATAGATTAGTAGTGTTTGACTTCCATCTCTTATTGACGGTCATGGATATATTTTTTTTTTGCTCGGGACGAGTTATTTTTTTTAGGTCATTGAGAATACATTTGTACAAAGTTTGTCCAAATACCAACTCGGCATTTTCTTTTTGGCCCTTTTTAAAAAAATAATTCTCTTTTATGTCCTCAAAAAATTTGAAGTCGACCGAGCGACTTCGCATCGCCGTTGATGAAATATTTTTGGTCTTGATTGTTTTCATCGATTCATCTTTGGGAATACAGAGTGACTTGAGGCCCAAATATTTTATTGAATTCTGCTCAGACATCGCTTGTAATTTATTGAAGCAAATTTGCTTTAAATACTTAAGCTCGATTAGAGTCAAATATTTGACTTGAATATCGTTAAGCTTTATTTTTTTGGCCCTATCTGCTTCATCGACGAATGATGAGCACGATGAGGCCGAGGCCATTTTGCCTATTGGTCCAGTCATGTACCAGCACTCTTCAGCCTTAGAAAAAAATATCATTAAATTTAATGCCATTTATTTTCAATAAACAATTTAATAAAATCAAAGGAAGTAAAAACTTAATTTAGTCGAACAAACACCAAGTTAAAATCGATATTAAAATATGTGTAAATAATTATAATCATTTTATTAAAAAAAAAAAAGAAGAAAAAAATTTCAGTTTATATCAGCTATAATTTTGAGTGTTAAATAAAAGTTTAAACTTTTCTGTAAACAAATTATAAATCAACTAGTACTTGTTTAAGATTAAACAACTCTTTGACGCACTAATCTAAAAAAAAGGGTGTAATCTTGCATTTATTGAACTAATAAATGTAAAAAACATTTAAAAATAAAATTTCTGCTCTATTTTAAATATTTTTACAAATAAAATAAATATTTTAATAATATGAGTTAATTTTTTAAAAATAAAAAATTTTGATTTTTTTTTTAATTTAGACCTGAGTAAATTAACTAAACAACAGTCTAAAATTTATAATGATTAATGGCAAATTGCTAATAAACAAAAATCTAATCAGAAATAATCTACGGATCTCTTTTGTTGTATTAATTAAAAAGATAATTCAAATAAATCAGTATCATACCACTACACCCAGTTGTAGCTCAATTATTTTTTACTTTGATAAATTACTAAAGCAAAAAAAAAGGAATTCTTATTAACACTTCCCACTCAGAAATTTGATTCTAAATTTTCAACAAAATTTTTGATAGAAAATTAAAATTTTTCACATTTATTGAATGGCTCAATAAACTGTTTGATAAATTGATTTCATTTTTAATAAAAAGGAAGCTTTTAGCATGTCAAATTTTGATGTTTAAATAATTTTTAATCTTAAAAATATTTATTAGTCGATTTTTCAATTTGGTCTTTAAAACATCACTTATAGTATATAATATTTTTTAGATTTTTACTATTTAAAATCCAATTTGACATGACATTTCCCAAAGAAATATTTATGACCTATTTGAGATATCATTATCATATATTGACCAAATGAAAAAAATACTCTATTCAAAAGGCTAAATATTTTCTTGTTAATTTCTTTTGACAGTCTATTTTAACTCTAATGTTTCTTTCCATTTTCAAAAATATATTTTGGCCTAAAACCGAGATAATATCGAGTATAAAAGCTTAATTAGGAAAGTTTTATTAAAGAATTTTTATTAGTTAAGTTTAAAAAATAGCAACAATTGTTCATAACTGATAAGGTAGAAAAGACTTATTAGAATTATTGATTTTATTTTAATATCAATTTTTATCCTAAAGATGCAGGTACATTTAATCATATTATGATTTTTTTTTAATTCAATTATTTAAAAATTGAAAATTGGATAGAAAATTTCCACTTGTTTAAAATTATTTGAATCAATGACTCTTAAAAAAGTCTGAAAACATAAAAGAATTTTTTTTTCAAAAGAGTAATTAAATTTGTAATAAAAGAAAAAAAACTCTGACATTTTTCTATAACAAAAAAACTATTTAAAATTCTATTCAAATTGTTTAGAAATTAGAAAAACATTTTACTAAGCTCTTTTAGATTAATCTTATGATAAACAATTTGTGTTGATTTTTTTTTACTCACGTAATTTTATTTTCAAATAAATCCAAATGAAATCTTTAATTTAAAATAATTTCATTCACTAAGCCAAATTAGATATGTTTTTTTTTTAAGCCGATAAAAGTCATCAAAATGGTTAAAAATAAAAAGTTAAATAAAAATAGCTTTTGATTTTGGCATTAACAAATATATTAACACAACAATTGCCTATACGAATTCTTATTTCAATTAAAACTGAGTTGTGAATAAGAAACTTTCTGGACGTAACATTTACACTCATCCTATTTTAGAATTATTAAAAATAGAATAAAACTTTCTTAAGAAAAAATTTTGAGTTGCACTATTTGATTCTAAAATTTTGGATGAATATGTTTTGATCGTTTAAATCACTTTTTGATAAAGTATGGCACAAATCAATAATCTAAATTAGGTTAAACATATTTCGACTGATGAAAAGATTCATTTATAACTATTTTCTTAAAAAAATCAATCTGAATATTTTTGATTAAAGACCAATCCATTAACTATTTTGTTCGTTATACTCAAGTTTGAGTTGAAAAATGAGTTTTGTGAATTTTAAAAACAAAAAGAACAAATATTATTCCTTTTTAGAAAAATCAAAATTTACCAAAATAAAATACAAATAAAAAAAATACAGCACATTTTACATTTTTTACCAAAAATAAAAACTTTATTTTCTTTTTTTTTTGGGAAAATTAAACCAGTAATCAATTTAAATCTTATTGATGTTTTATTTTTTGTCTTTTGCTTAGATCAGGAAAATTGTCTTGGGTAAAAATGTGCAAAAAAGTTTGTTGCACTAAATTTCAGTATTTTTTTAAAATATGTTTAATAAATTTTAATTAACCAATAAAGGAAAAAGTTTTGTTCTTTTTGTTTTTGAATTTCACAATATATGAAAAATTTCTGAAAATAATTATGAAAAATCAAAGATTAAAATTTGACTTATATTAAAGTAACACTAGAAAGCCCGATGGGTTTTTTAGACCCTTTTTTGAAAAATTTAAACTTGAATATTATCTCAAAGATTTTTAAGAAATTACACAGAGAAACTAAAAATAAAATTGTAAAAATTTTAAAATAAATTTTATTTATTATTTTTGAAATTTTTGAAATAAATCAGTCGCGCTTTCTAGTTTTAATATTAAGTAATAAAAATGCCTCAAAGTTCAATCAGTCCCAGACTTGTGAAAAAGTCAGAAAAAAGTAATCTTAAAGTCTTATTTTAAAAATATTCAAATCAAGTCATTTGATCCGACTTGAAATTTTTTTTCAAAAAAAAATCTTTTTACTTGACTTGAAATTGTTCCAAATTCTTAATTAATTTTTAAACTCAAAAGACTTAGCTATTAATTCACTGTTAATGTCTTCTGAGTTGGCCAGAGTTGTTTAAAAGTCCCAAAAAAAAGTCCGGAGTTTTTTTTTTTTATTTTTTTCAAAAGTCCTACTGTTCTTGGTAACTATAAAAACTATTAACGATCGCAGAAATATAATTATATAAATAAATCATATAAAATTTTTAAAAAATTATTTTAAAAAAACTGCTTGAAAAATATTTTGTTTCAATTTTTTAATTATCATTTTTTTGTTTTTTTAGAATATTATCTATATTGAGAGGAATTTTTTTTCAAACATGAAAAATTTATACATTAAATATTTATTAATAAAAATTAAAGCCTTTTTTTGTAAAAAAAAAAGTCCGGACTTGGACTTGACTTGACTTTTACAACTCTGATCATTGATAAAAAAAATAATTAGGAAAAAAATCCCCATTTAACAAATTTTATTTTAAATAAATATTTTTTTATTCGAATTTATTTTTAAGTCATCAGCTTACTTATTTAAAATACTTACTTAAAATTGTTTTTTTTTCTAATACAATCAAAATTTTATAATGTTTTTTTTTCTTGTTAAAAATTAACTATTAATTCAGAATAAATAAGCTCCTATTATTATGTATTTAATATTTTTGCTCAAAAAATAATTAACAGTTGTATTTGTAAAACACACGATTATCTAATAGCATATTTTTTGATCGCATGATTTTCCAATTGCATAACAAATTATTGAAATAAAATTAACCAAAATAATAAATTAGTTTTAG
Source organism: Brachionus sp. 'Tiscar' (assembly GCA_006352455.1). Classification (NCBI taxonomy): domain Eukaryota; kingdom Metazoa; phylum Rotifera; class Eurotatoria; order Ploima; family Brachionidae; genus Brachionus; species Brachionus sp. 'Tiscar'. The sequence goes on along the minus strand of VANL01000090.1, from coordinate 61,955 downwards.
TGAAATTTAATTAATTCGAATTAGACTTGCAATTGTCTAAATCTAAAATTATTAAGTTAAATGTTCAAGCGGAAGTAAATAAATTTAAAAGAAATTTTTTTTTATTTGTGCTATGAAAAAAAGAAGCTAATAAAAGCTTTCAAAAAAAAGGCATAACTTTTTTTATAAAAATATAATAAAATTAAAATAAAAATTTACCGGATTGTAGAACCAGACTTTGTTATCCAGATTTGCATGTATGCTTTGACTTCTTTTCTTAAAAGGACGTCTCGAACTAGTGACGACATTAGTTGACATAGACGATTTAGTCGACGAACTTGAGCTAGACGCCGATTTCAAATGTTTGACTCTATGCACAGTTTTGTAAGCCATTTTTGCACCATCATTGCAGTCCGTATTCATCAAATAATTTATTTCTTCGTCACAATCGTCCTCTAAATTAGTTGAAAAATTTTCGTCTAAATCCATAGTTACACTAGGCGATTGATTTTCTTGGTCAATTGAGTTGACAGAGGAAGAAGACAAAATCATGTACGAATTAGAACTAAGCGGTGTAGTTGAAACTTCGATTTGCTGTTGGCTTAATTTTCGATTAAAAAACTTGGTAGTTTTGCTAGCCAAATTGTTCATTAGGCCGTTGTTGTTCATTATGGGCGATTGTTGTGCCGAAGAAGAACTAGATGAGGAGCTGGTCGGCGTTACTGAGGGTCTATTCTTAGGAAGAGTCAAGTTGGCCAAAGAGGATATTTTCGACAATAGATAGGACGTAGATGCCGACTTGACGTTGGCTTGTGCGCACTCTACTGGCGAACTGTCCGGATTTTTGTTCAATTTATTGTAATAATTGAACGAATCAAATGGCACTAGGGTCGGCGATGAAATGTTGTCTATTGAGATTTTTTTACTCTGTTTGATCGTGTTGTTGTGCAAAGGCGTCAAAAGAGTTGAGTCATGTGCTGCACTGTGATTAGAGCGGCTAGCAGGTTTTAGAACTAATAGATCGAAATTTTTTTTTATTGTATTACTCGATTCGTCATCGTTTGAGCCCGAATCGTCGGCTTTTTGCAGCTTGGGTATTTGAGTAGTGATAAGCGAGTACTGCAAATAGGTGTTTAGATCGGGCGAGGGTTTTTTTCTTACTAGAAGAGTCTGGGAGTTGGTTATTGATGATGTTGATGAGGTGGGCGATTTTTTTAGCTTGGAACTTGTAGACGAAGTCGAATTGGATGACGTAGAGCAAGGTGATGTAGATTCTGAACTATTCGTTTTAATTAGCTTGAACAATAGTTGTTCGTTGTTATTTGATTTAGTATTTTGTTTGCCAAAAATGCTATTCAAGTTATCTCTATAAATTTGGTTTATTGAATTTTGCTTGCTATTTTGCTGGCTTAATGCTAAACGTTTTGTTTTTAGAGAACGTTGTTTTTCTTGTTGTTGAATCAAATGTTGTTGATTAACTTGATCAACAAAATCTGAATCAGTTATATCTTGGTAGATGTTCATGGTTTCGTAAGAGGGCTGCTTTTGGCAATTTTGATTTGTTTTTCTGTCAAAATTGACTAATTTGGCGTAATAAATTGCATCGTTTAGATCATCCCTGCTGCTCATTGTTTCTAGACTAATTAGTGTGAACTCATTATAAAAAAATATCTTTCATCTAAAATCTTGAAAATTTTTTTATTTTTTTTTTAGCTCAACACCATTTATTAATAAATTGTTTACACATTTTAGTTGGATTTAAGTAAAAAAAAAAAATTCTTATTTTTTTTAAATAATAAATATTTACATTAACTTAAGTGCATCTTTCTTTGACTTTGTTCAAGTTTATCTAATCAATCATTATCATTAAACAAAAAAAAGCTCTGCGTATTGCAGGCTTATCCAAATTAATGTGAAATTTTCTAGTTTAAAATTATTAGCACAGCAAACAAAGACTTAATTCAAAAAGACAAAAGTAAACACTCAAATTTTAAGTAATCAATTAAACTTGAAATTTTTACAAAAAATTATCTCATAATCTTTGTCATATTTTATTTTTAATAAGTTATTTTGACATACAACTAGAAAAAAAAACAACTAATTTCATTTTTTTTTTTAATAAAATTAAAAAAAAATCACTTAAGTCTTAAATTGTGCCTATTTTACTGAATCTTGTTTATTTTTTATTGATTTGAATTTTAATTTTGCATGTCGAATATGGCCATGATTAATTGAAATTCAAACTTGGCAGAACAACTTTAAAATGAAGACTCATTTGAAGTAATCATTTGTCAATCATTCTGTTAGAGCAAAATAAAATTTTAATCATTTAAAAAAAAATATATTTCTCATTTTGAAAGAAGAAAATTTTCTTGTTAATTTTGAAAAACAGCTAACTTATTCAATGGCCTTCCAATGTTTCCTTGCTTTTAATCAGTCTTTAAACCTAGAAAAACAACAATGACTGTTTGATTGACCAAAACCTGAAATAATTGTTTTCATTCAATTTAGAAACGGACACACACACACACACATAGTTCCGACCTTGAAAAATAAACATTTTAAGGAAGTAAAAAAATTAAAATATTAACTCGGAATAGAACTAGTCATTTGATGCACAAAGTACTTGTTGAATTTAAGCTTAATTGACCTGTTAAAGTGGGTCGGTTGTAAGCTAATTAGGCGCTTTAAGGCCTTCTGTGAACCAGAAACTGAGCAATTGAAATTTTATTATTCACATTTAGAACAGAAAAAAGTTCAATGGTTGTGTTTTTTTTTTATTATTTTTGTGATTAATGTGTATTACGTTATGAATGAAATAATTTTGCAAAGATGACTTGAATAATGGATGAATTTTGTAAATATTAAATATTGAATATTTTTACATGTCCAATAGCAAATATTGACCTTCTCAACTTGAACAATTTATTTTCTAATTTGATTTGAATTTATCTCGCCATTAAATTTGTCAGAATAATGACTGCTTTAGGCTATAGAATTTTGAAAATTAAAACATGTAATTATATACATAGAGAGAAATGAATTTAGTCTCAAAGCTAATTAAAGTCATTTATTACAAGAAATTAAATCGAATGAGCGAATAGACCCCGTGTTGGACGTACGTTTATCAATTTTATTGTTTTTCTTTTTGTTAGCTAGATCTAATCGGAGCAGACTTGATAAAGGCATGTATGTTTGCCTACGAATTTTGTTTGCTTATTTTTTAGAGTCTGGCTAAGTTTATTTTATCTATATGGACAATATTGTGTTATCATGAAGGATATTGTTTAAATATGGATTGAGCAAAATATTGAACACAAACATAAACTCTTTGTCTATGACTGAAACTAGATACAAACAGCTTTGCCGCTAAAATCGAACCGATTCATTTAACTTAATCTAAAATAAATTAAACTAGCATACCATTCTTTACAAATTCCTTGAATATCTATGCTATTATCATTTTATAATTTTTTACTGACTTTGATATTTTAATCCACCGCTATTTCCTTATCTCAAAATATCCGCTCCTCGTTCGTTTTAAACGAACACTAAACAATTTTTTTCTACTGGCTTCAAAGACCAAAATTTGTTGTCTAATTTTTGCAAATTCTACTTATGCTATTTTAATTATCTACTTTACAAATAAACAAAGATTTATTTCTACACTTTAGACTTTAATTTGTTTACGCCAAATGCTTCAAATTAGTCTGTAACTTAAATGTTTTATTATATAGCTTGGCTCTTATTAATTTTTTAATTAAAATTATTGATTTTTAATGAAATATTAAAAGAATGTTAAATCATAAAGATAATTAATTTTTTAAGTCCTATTTTTTAAGGATTTTTTCCAACACATATTAAAAAAAACAACAACAACAAAACTATAACCCATAATTTCTAAATAAAAAATTAAGTCTTAAAAAATAATTCAGAATAGTATTAATCGAAAAATATTTTAATCTATAAAAAGCATACATTTTTTAATTAAATTAATTAGTTTAGATAATCCGACAAAATTAAAACTTGGAATTATTTTGGCTTTTTTTGAATTTTTTTTTTTTAAAATTGACATTTACACAGGTTAAAATTGAGTAAAAACAAAGATATTAATTAAACAAAAACCCTTTAATTTTCAATACTATGATCATCTGGTGAAAATAAGTCACATGTTTTTTTATTAGTATCTATTAAACATATTTATAGTGCAAATATCTAAAAACCAAAACAATTTACATTTTAAAAAATTTTTTTTTAAATTAGTTATTTTAAAAAAAAATTAACTGAATAATTTTTATGGTATAAAAATAATTTAATGTCTTAAAAAAAATTCATTTAGATTTTGAATGGACTTAGAGTCGGGAGATAGCTTTATTATTTTGTTTTTTCAGTTAAAATAATAAAAAACTATCATAAATAAAAGATGAAGGATAAATGAGAAAAAAAAATAGATAAAATGAACTTAAATGTGGATATTTTGATAATTGTTTTGGTAAAATATCGCGATAATCGATCTTTAAAAAAATGAAGTATGTTTATCACTCGGTATTTGATTAAGATAAGGCAAAATTTGACGTCCTATGGTAAAACCAGATAGCCGTAAACAAGTCTCACATTTGTCAAGTTTTAAAATATTTTCCCCCTAAAATGTGATAATGAAGAAAAAATGTTTTTTAATTAGTCGATTTATTCAAGTGAAGATGTGTGCATATTTTTCAAAATCATTCTGTGACAAAGAAAATTTGTTTATTTTGAAAAATAATACTAAAATATTTAATGAAAAAATCACTTGGGTATTTTTTAACTTGAAAAAAAGTATGACTAGAAGAAATGTGCATGTTCTAGATTTGTTTTTTTGAACTTTATATAATTCTAAAGCTCATTTGACTCGGAGCTCAAATCCGTTCTCGGACGAGCAAAGTTCAATGAGCATTATGTGCTAGAAATTAGTGTCCTGAGACTGTTTGATGTCACTTAGGCAGAAATAATTATCGATACTAATCGCTTTTAAAAGCACGAAATTTTTAATTATTTTTTTTACTATACCAGCTTGGATTCTAATTATCCATTCAGCAGGTCAATCGGAGATTTAAGGAATCAAAATTAAGCAAAGCTTGGTGTATTGAAAAAAAATTTTGATAAACAAAAATAGCTAGCGAGCTAAGACTGAATTTTTATATTCATGTCACAGTAGTCTAAAATGTTTATCTTAATAATTCTCGTTTGAGAAAATTTACTGATAATGATAAATTATTTTAAAATAAAGAATAGCTTTAAATTTATTATAAATCACAATTCTATTTGGATAGACTAGAGCAATCTTTTAAATAAAGATTAGAAAGATAAATGGAATAAATATTGTTTGAATGTTAGCGAGAAAAAAAGAAGACAATAGCAGTCATAAAACTACTCAAGTTGTCCAATTGACCAATTTTAAGATAGATAAAAGTTTATCTACATTTGAAAAAAGAATTGAGTGTCCAATTTATTGATCAAAAATTTTGAAAAAAAACGTTTTTACTTAAAAAAAAAACAAAACAAATCTTGAATTTTAAATTGTTTAAAAAATATCTTTGCTTGCATAATTGTTTATCAAACATTATGATTTAAATTGTTGAATAACTTTTTTTTATTTATTCTAATTAATTGCCGCTGGTTGAATTTTACCTAAGATATTTTTTAACTTAAGGCTGTTCATAGGGGGAAGAATTTACACCATGAAAAAAATACTAATATGTACTATTATCTATGAGAAAAGTTAATTATTTTTTTCTTATTTTTTTCACACACTAATTGATATTCGATTCAAAACAAAAATAAATTTTTGTCCTATTGTTGTTGTTGTTGAACAAAACCATTATTTAGCACGTTCAAAATATTTAAAAGAAAAAAAAATTATTCTAAATTAGATCGATTAAGGTAGAGATAAAAAAAGAAAATTGATTTTTAGAAAATTAATGAGTTTAAATGGCAAGATATAGGCATTTTAATGATCATGGACATAAATAGAAAACCATTGTTTTATATATTTTTAAATATTTTGAAGTTCGATTAACTTTGTTATTATTAGGTCTAGAAAATTGAACAATGACCTCAAGCTATTGTGAATTAATCCTTTTTTTGATCGCTCATGGAATAAATATTTGCTCTCTAGGTCGATTCCAATGCTGATTTTTATCTAGATTTTTTTCTTAATCTTAATCTACAATTCACCAAAAATCACAAAAGTTACACTTTGAATTTATTAAATTAGCACTTTGTTTGAATAAATATTTGACTTTATTTCTTCTTTATAAATTTAATAAAATATTGATTTCAAATAAAGGATAAAGAACCAGGAAATGAGATGAGAGCTTTGTTGAATATTTGTTTTTAGATGGACCAGTTTTTTGCTTTAAAATGCTTTTATCGACTTTTTAACCTTGATTTTATATTTGACAAATTTAAGATTCAAAGCTTTTAAGCAAATAATTTTTGCATTAATAAGCTTTTAAATCTCTTTCTAATTAAATATGAGATCTTGTTGACAAACCACAGATCTATAAATAAATTTCTTCTATGAAAATGTATGAATTGAAAAAAGAATAAAAAAAAATTCCCTGAATAAAGTTGCACCGAATATTAGTAGGACCTGGAACGTAATAATATACAAAAAAAACATCACATGTTCATCCTACTTATTTAAATTTTAGTTTTATTATTTATGATCTCAGTTGGATTGATCTACATCTAATAAGACAGAGTCAAATTAATATTCAATTTTGTTCCTATTCATTTTTTATTGATGTTTGAACCAGACCTACTTAAAAAATAGTTTTACATATAATTTAGTTTTAATTGAATAGAAAATAATAAAAATTTCTAAACTAAAAAGAAAAATTTCTGATTAATTTTTCTTTTTAGCATAAAAAGTTTAAATAAAATATTCAACTTAAATCAATTTCTTTAAAAAAAATAATAGCCATAGAAAAATTAATAAAATAATAATCAAGCACTTGCGAGTGATTGTTAAGCTAAAATGTTTGTGTTTTTATTTAACTAAAGCTGCTTACTGTGCCATAATCTTAATGAGCTCGATTTTGGTTTAAATTTTTAGTGGACAAATTCAAATCTAAATACCTTGAAAAAACAATTTCTATTAAAAATAGTAATTAAATTTAAATCTTGAATTTAGTCTTAGATTAGTTGTTTTCTGCTCTTGAAAAATTAAATTAAAGAGATCCGCTTATTGATTTCATCATAAGTGGCCCTTTAAAAATTTATGATTTTCATAGGCTTATTAAGCCAAAAAAAAACTCGCTCAAAATTTTTAAAGTAAATAAATAATAAATTTTTAAACTCAAATCGATATACAAAATTTGATTTTTGAAAAAAGCCATAATAAATAATCAAACATAAAAGATTGAATAAATGTTGTTTGTGAATATTTTTTCTTAAATTAAAAGCAATATCTATGCAAAGAAGATCTAAGTCTAATATTTAAAATTAATATAATTGATTTGTTAATTTAGTTCGAGTTTAAAAAAAAATGTTTATTCTTATTCGATTGAATTTCATTATATAAATTAGAGGATAATTTCCTTTAGAAAAAAAAAAGTGTCTTAAATTCTATTAAACAATCAATTGAGCTGTAAAAAGAAAAAGTTTATTTTTTCTTGGATTAATTTACACATAGCTTTTAGTTAAAAAAATGAACTCGGATTAAAAACTAAACTAATTTAAAAACTTAAATCCAAAACACTTAATATTCAAATAAACTCTTCTTATATTTCGTACTAATTTTTTCAAACGACACTTTGATTTTTGTTTATCATCACTGATCAAAATATTAAAGGCTAATTTGAATTTTGCTTAAATAAAAATAAAAATAAAAAAAAAAACAACATATTTTTAATTTTGATTTAAATTTTGTTTTGTCAATAGATGCTTGAATGGGCCTTGGTTTCGATTACTCGAGTGAATTAATGAGCTTATTGTATCCAAATCTCACGATTATTTGACTCTTCAAATTCTATTTCCTGTTCATGAAATTAAATACCACTCTAGAAAGAAAAAATTTTAAATATTTTCCTTGTAAAAATATATGTCAAGTTAGCAATCACTCAGTTCATATCATCATAGGCCACAGAGCTATAAGTAAAAAATAAAAACTTTTTATAAATGATTAATGTGTTTATGGCATTCTTGCTAATTTTAACAAATACAAATTGATCCAGGGACGAAGCCATCTTAAGCGGCTTAAGTCCTAAGCAAACATCCTTTTGAAATGAATTCAAATCACTTGTATTAGCCTAGCGAATTTATACATAATTCTCTAATCCGGCTTTTATTACGACATCAAAAAAAAACTATCCTAAAGAAACAAATTTACTAAAATTTAAAAAAGAAAAAGTTAGGCTTTCCTTTCCCATTGATTTTCATAATCTCAATAGAACACCTAGCAAACTATCAGCTCAGAAACTAAATTATGAAATGCTTAAATAAGCTCATTAGATTTATTTATTTAAAATAGAGAAACCGTATAAATGTTTGTTGTTTTAAAATTGCTGCAGCATGTTTTTGGCCAATTATTTTGATAAACTGGATAAATTAAGAACAAATTTTTTGCTAAGAAAATAGCAACTAAAGTTAAAAAGTGTTTCTAGACGTAGGCTAATGATTTATAGCTGCCATTTATTTAAGAAATAATAAACAGTTTAAACAAGCCATGCCAAAAATAGAAACTTTGTTAAATTAAGGTGAACGAAAGGTTCAATTTTTACTAAAATAGCTTCTCTTTTTCAATCTAGTTATAAAAAAAAAAATCTTAGACGAAATTAGAGACTTTTATTAACAATTATAATCGGGCCAAAATTTTTCCGATTTTAATCTTCATAACAAAAAAAAAATTATTTTTAACTAATCTTAACAAATTTTAACAACTATTCCCGAATAGAGTACTATTTTTTCTAAAGCTTCCACCTGTATTTTGTTTCGAAGTGAATTATAGGCTTGGATTTCACAATTAAATAAATCCAATCCAAATCCCGGTGTCTCGGCTATGTATTTTGCTAATGTTTTACAAGAAATATGACCCACACATAAAAATTTGATAGCTGATTTTTTGCATTAAACTTATTTTTTTCTAATTTTTTTTATTTCCAAAGCTTTGCTTTTAATATTATCAATTGAATAGAAATTAAGAGAGTAATAGAAATTATTTCGAACAACTAGGCCATAAAAATTAGTTTATTGTGGAAAAAAATCGATTATGACCGGAAATTTTTAAAAGCATAGCAAAACAGAATAAGAAATTTAGCTAGAATCAACAATAATTAAACGTTTTGAAATAATTTTTACCCAAAACTTAAACCACTATAGGCAAATACAAAATTTTAGTATTCTCTAATCTTTAGTCTATTTTGAAATTTAATTTGAACAAAATTTTTTATCATTTGGGAAAAAAAAAAATCTACTTTTATAAATGAAAGAAAATATATTGTCAAAATTACTCAAATAAATCTGAAAAAAATTTTTTTTTTTTTTAATTTGAAAAAAACTAACAAATCTAATAGTTAAATAAGAATTTTTTTTTTGTTAATTTCTAAATTTTTAAATACTAAATTAAGTCAAGTTTTATGGAGTAAATCGAATATTTTTTCTAAATTAGAAATATTAAGTTGTAATTCTAAAATGAAAATTAAAACCGAATCGATTTCCTATTAGATTGTGTCCATAAATTGCATAATTCCAAAGTAAATATAAATAAAATATGAATGATTTTTTTTAGTAAATATAGTTACTAGTATATGAATTTTTTCTTTTGGTTTTGAGCGCCTGGTGACACGATCCGGATTTGATCTTTCTACAATGTTTTCTAGTTACATTTATCACGTTGTGTAAGAAAAAGCATCGTTTAATTTACCCCCAGGTTTAAAACATTTGATAGGCAAATTCTTTTATGCCAATTTTATTTTATTTAAATCGGGTCGAAAAAAATTCTTTCTTCTAAGCCGAAGTTAATTTTAGCTTTAGGCAAATTAGAGAATTTTTTAGTACAAAATAAAATCTAAAATTTGCATTTAAATTTCGCTTTGTCAAACATTTTTTTTTATTAATCAAAGCGACAATAAAAAGTTGACTTTGTTAGTATTTGAAAAGCAAATAAAAAAGTAGAAATTATTGTACACTTGGCCTTTATCACTCAGCACATTTTCCATCATACTTGACATAGCCGATCAATGATCAAATTTCGAACTAGATTGCTTGAATTTTTTGTACAAATGCTTCGCTCAGATGCCTTAGGGATAAAATTCTCTTATCTCATAATCCTAATCCTATTATGTAACCATCTTTTAGTTGGTTAACAATAGTCCTCTCTCGTTCTCTCTTTGTTACTCATAATTAAATTTTCAATAATAATATTCAAAAGTGCTATTAAGACTATCTTAAAGCCAAAAATTTAATTCTTCATTATCTTTCCAAGTGTTAGTTAATTTAGAAAAAGAGCTAAAAATCACAAAAATGGGTTAAGAAAATTCGAGCGTTATCTTTGATAAGTTATTAATTAACTAAATGTGCATTTTGGATCACTTAGTTCATTATGCTATTGACAGCCTATGGATCAATAAAACAGTTTTGAATTCTCTTTTTGTTTTATTAATTATTAAAAATGGCATTATGCAGCTAATACAAGTTTTTTTTTTAAATTTTTCCTAAGAAAACTCGCTGCTTCTTTCATTCAAATATATTTATGTATTTACTGTAAAGATTTAAAATTTTTCTAAGATGGTATTTTGGAAATCAAATGAAGCATCTTACAGAAATAGAGGTACAGCTATTTTAGTTTTAATAGAATGCGAAATAAAATGAAATCATCCTCGATGTTGTAGCTCAATAGTTGACGAAGCATCCAATTTGTCTAATTTTATTATAATCAAGCCAAATTGGTTAACTTTAATAATTATTTTAAAAAGTATTGACTAAATAAAAATGATCTTATTTAGAAAAGAAAACTGTATAAATAATTTTTTCTAATATTTTTCTAAATGGGTCTCAAAAATTTTTTCAACAATATTTTTAGAACAGATTTAATTGCAATCTAAGCTTATCTGCAAATAAAACGCATAATCTTGTAGAATTTTAAAGGTACTAAAAAATTTAGATAAAAAATGTGCTATCTGCACAAGGTAAGCCTAAAAAAAAACTGATTTAAACTAAAAAAAATAAAGCTAGTCTAATTTTTTGGTCTTTAAACAGACCTAACTATTTTAAATAAATTCTAATGAAGGTAGAAACAAAGTTAGCCTGATAGCCCATCGAGATTTTTGTAAAAGCTTGATCTTAAGATCAACAAGAAATACCTAAAAAATTAATTATTTAAAAAAAAGAAAGTATTGGATTGTTTACTCTAGAAGAATAAGGAGCTCCAGCACGAATAGAAATATTCAAAAGTTTACAAGCCATATAATTTAGATATTCGGTGATCTAGACATAGAATATAATTACTCCTGATTAAATAGACTTTGAAAGTGCTATTCAAAATTTGAATCGGCGCCGTTAAAAAAAAATTTTTTTTTGTTAATCTTTAATTAAAATTTTGTCTTTTTCAAATCACGTTTCTTTTCTAAATGAGTAGAGAGCTGAATTGCATAAGAGAAGTGAAGAGAAGCCAACTAACCAAAATGAGTTCATTCAAACTAAAACAAATATCTATTTTGAATTTTTCTTCTAGTCTAAAATTAACAAAATAAATTTTGACTAATTGAACTTAAATAATTTGCTTAAAATAAAATAAAAGAAAGAAAAAATTTACAACCATATGTCAGTAAGTGTGCTAGATTCAGATTTAAAAAAAAATACACAGTTCAAGTTCAGTAATCTTGTTTAAAAACTTACATAATTTAAAAGTTTTTGTTTAACAAAATATTTCTAATTTATATTTAGTTTAGCGCTCCTGGTGTTGTGTTGGATTAGTGGAAACATATTTTTTGCAAATCCTAAAAGCTAATAATTCATTTAGGTTTGATTAGCCAAAAAAATATTCAAGTGAAAAAAAACAAACCTAGTTAACTTATTTATAAATTAAAGGAAGCACTTTCTATCACGTAAAAAAGATATTAAAAAGCGATAAAATTATAGAAGCAGTCTCATTACTGTCTTATATTTAGTATTTTACATTGTTCTTTGAATAAATACTTGCATGATCAACTTAGGGTTTAATTATTGTTGATACATTTGTTCATGCAAATTTAGTCAAAATATCAGCACAGAAAAGATAGCTTAGAGTATTATTAATGATACACCACTTTTAAATCTTAAAATTTGATAGAAAAAAAATAAACCAACACAAAATAAATTCACTTAGAGTTAAAAAAAAATTCAAAGTCGAGAAATTTGATAATTTAATAGTCATTAAAAACATAAATTATATTTAATGTTTTTTCACTTTATTCACAGAAAAACATTAAAATTGCAATCAGACTAGAACAATTCTTTAAATTAATTTCAAATTTTTTTTTTCGTATTATTTTAAGTAGAAGTTTTCTATTTATTTGAAAAATTAATTTTCTCTTTCATATTATGCATTTGATACCTAAAATTAAAACAAATGTTCAATTCTGTTGAAAATTAATCAGATTTGTATGAAAAAAAGTTAATGTTTCATCATAAAATTAATCTATTAAATAGTGCTCAAATTTTAAAAATTTTGCTATAAAAATCTTTAAAAAAAAAATTTAATTTTACAATTGACTTTTTCATGATATTTGAATGTAAATTCTGTTCAATTGAATTTTTGAAATTTCTAAATAATTTATCGAAAGCCTACAAAAAAATTGTAATACGAAAATAAAAGATTAACTCTAGTTTAGCTTATTTATTTGTTGATTCAGTTAATATGATTAAAAATTAAAGAAGAATATTTCAAAATAGAAATCAAATATTCTCGATTAGTTTAGCCGTACAAAGCTCTTCATTCCTATTTATATTAATTGTTTTCGAATGTGCAGATTTTATTTCGACCTTTGTTTTTTAAATGATTTATTTCTCACTCTAAAAAGCTTAATTTTAGAGAGCGATATTAGAAAAATAACAGAAGAGAAAATAATTTAAAAGATAAAGTAAGATTATTTTATTCGAATGCCAAATAAAATTTTTCACCTTAGTATCAATCAATAATACTTATATGATTATACCTTCCGTCTAGTTAAATAATATTTTTTGTTGTTGTTGTGAGAAATGATTTTTAAAATAAAATCATTTAGTTATATTCAAATTTGGTTCAAACAAATAAACTTAATGAATCTCTTTAGGTTTAGAAAAAAACAAATAATCATTTTGGAATTTTTAGGCTTTCTTTTAAATTAATAAAATATTTATCTTTTAAATTTGTGGCAAAAATAAATTTTGTTTTATGATTAACTTTTTAGATATTATTTTTTGATAATTTAGTGGAAGAAAAAAAATGCTTTTTTTTTTAAAAAAAAAGTAAATTGGAATTTTTTTCTATAAAATATTTAAGTATGCTAAAAAAATATTTTTTAAAGGTTTTTTTTAATTTTTTTTTTACTTTTATGTATTTATTGTTTTTTTTATTTCATTGAAATATTTTATATATTCTTGAATATTAACTAAAACTAGGAAATAGACGTAATTTTAAAACGTTTTATGCAGATATTTAGAATACAATTTATTTAAAAAATTTGACATTGTTCACAGAGCATTGTGAATTTTGGAACCAAGAAACAAAATCAAAAATTTTTAATTATAAAACCTTTTTTCAATAGACCCAAAACTGGTTCTAAAAAATTTATCATCTGTTACATGATTAGTGATTTTTTAATTCATATGCTATTTTGCAGATTTGCATAATTTTTCAGAGATTCAATATGGGTGATACATGCTATGTATCACATGATACATTTTTTAGAACCAATTTTAGACCTTAAACAAAAACAAAAAAAGAAAACCAAAAATTTTAAATTGCAATAATTTTTTTTTTAGGTCTAAGGTCTAATGGGTTCTAAAAAATGCACTAAAAAAATCATTAATCATCTAACAGATGATAAATTTTTTAGAACCAGTTTTGGGTCAAAAGAAAAAAAGTTATTATAATTTAAAATTTTTGATTCTTTTTTGTTCCAAAATTCACAAAACCTCTTCAGAGCCTAAATAGAAACATTAAAATACAGTAAAAATTCTATCCCCGAACCTTATTTTAATTTTTTTTCAACCTTTTTAATTTTTTTTCAATTACTAATTAACGTAATTCAATTAGATTTTTTGAATCATGTCTTTGATAATACACTCATAAATTTCAAAACATTAATTTGGTGAATTTTTTGTATGATGCTTGTCAAGTAAAAAAATGTGATTTTAGAATATCTAAATTCAAACTATGAATGCACAAGAAAAGAAAAACGATATTTTTATAATTATTTAAATGATTTTAACAGTTTATTTTGGGATGGCTCTCACTTCTTTCGGATTCTACTTGATGGTGATCGAACTCAACAGCGCTCTCATGTAACAAGACTTTCACAAAGATTCGGAGATCTAATTTTCCATTTCATAGATCTTTCACAAACGTAACTTTGATTTAAATTTATAAATTAATAACTAGTTTAACTTATTTAACTGGGTATAAATAGCAAGGGAGTTTTCAAGTAATTTCTTCATTTAATAACTTTGATGTAAAAATTTATCATGAAAACAAAGGCCAACCAACGAGCATTTGTCTAAATCTTATTGAAATCGCTGGCAGTCATAATTTTTTTCAGCTAGTTTTTTTTTTTTTACCATCAAAATTATATTTTACCAAAAAATGTATTCACTTATTTTCTAATTTTTTTTTCCACAGCAAGAAAATTTAATTACTACCTAAAAAAATTTTTTTAAGTTTACTTTACAATTGCTCATCAATTGAATATTCTTGAAAAAAAAGTTATTAACAATAGAGAGTTTCTTTGAGTAATTTCTTAAAACTTTATATCTTTGATATAATATTCAAGTTTAAATTTTTCAAAAAGGGGTCTAAAAAAACCCTCAGGCTTTCTAGTGTTAAGCTTAATTATTTGAATTCTATGTTTTACTCAGACTTGTTTTTAAGTCACAGTTTTAAGTCTAAGTCACAAAAATTTAAGTCAAAGTTATGACTTATAGTTAAGTCAACTAATTTTCTGATTTTAAAGCTAAAAAATAAATATGATTTATTATTTATTTAAAATTTTAAAATTTTAAAATTTTTGAAATTTTTAAATAATAAAAAGCTCTTTTATTTGTCTTGGAACAAAATTTATTTAAAGCTCTATTTAAATTTATAAAAATTATTAATGATTTTTTTTGGATTAAAATCAAGGATCATATTTATTTTTTAGTTTTAAAATCAGAAAATTAGTTGACTTAACTAAACTTGACTTAAAAAAAAAAATTTAAGTCAAGTCATTGATTTGACTTGACTTAAGACTTGTGACTTAAAAACAACTCTGGTTTTACTATACCACTTCGAAAAGTAGTTGTACTTTTTTTGTAAACATATCATTGAAAATCACTGCCAATGCCCTGTACTGGGTGGCAAAATGTTTATCAATAGATCAAAAAAGTAAAAGAGACAAACCATAAAAACATAGGCCTGCATTACAACGTTATCCAAGTGAAATTAGTGAAGATTTTAAAGTGAATCAAGATGCAATTATACCAAATCTAAAACTAGCAACTCTTGAACCTTCTTCTCAAAGTGATAACCTGAACAAAATTTTCAAACAATTCCAATGAAATTTGTCAACCTACTAGAAAGAAGAAGACCAAAAAATAATTAATTTCTTCTTGGTCATTTTATGCTTCATATTTCTGTTTTTTTTGCTTTCTGGTGATAAAGAATAATTTTTCTATAAAATAGAAATAAAATATTTAGCTAATGAAAAGAAATGGTTTTCATGCAGCAATTCTAGTTTATTTGTATTTTTTTATCTGAACGGCATCATTATAATTTTAAAAAAAAATAAGATTTTCTTTTATTTCAAAAGCTATTATAAAGCACCTAAAGAACATAATTTTTTTTATGAGTTGAAGATTAGATATGTTATACTCTTCGTTTAAAGACCAATATTAAAAAAATTTAAAAAAAAAATAATAAAAAATGAATAAAATTTTAATTGAAATTTTTTATTCTTTTAGAAACGATGTTTATAAAATTATAAATGTTTGTCATTCATTTTCTCAATTTAATTTGAATATTTTAGATCAAGCACAAAAAATTCAATTGAATAAAAAAAAAACATATTACGTTTAAAATAACAAAGCTAATTCTTAAAAAAAAAATAAGAAAAAGGATCAATCGAGGATTTGTTATTCTTTACAAAAAAAAATTGCTTGATTGAAATTGTTTTTATATTTTACAATCATTTGAAATTTTTACAAAATTTATTTCTTGTTTTGCGATCGCCTTAAATAAAAAAAAATAAAATAAATAAGTTTAAAAAATAATAAAGAGTTACTTTTGTCTTAATGAATATGACGGCGAGTCAGTAGAAGCTTTAGTTGAAGTCTTCTTTTCAATTGTATTTGGGGACTTTTCATTTTTAGATTTTTTATTCATTTGTCTGGTCGAACTCCTGGTAACTTTTTTCTCATCTTTTTTTTCAACTATTTCATCTGATTCCTCTTCTTCATTCAAATTATCAATCGATTCACCATTTTTATCTCCATCATCCTCCATTTCTACTTCAATTTCGTTTTCCTTTTCCTCCTCAATTTCACTAGATTTTTTATCATCACGAGCTTTTAAGATTTTCTTAGCCGGACTTTTTTTAGAACTTCTAGCATTTCTCTTTTTAGCTTCACCCATTTCTTCACTATCTGATGTTTTATCTTCATGACTGGCATTTGAATCGGTGATTCGTTTTTTAGAAACCGGAGGCGATTCACACTCATCATTTATTTTAGATTTTAGATCTGGCGATGAAGAATCTTTTTGAGAATTAAGCGACTTTCTAATGTCACTCAAAACCATGTCCTCATCATCCGATTCTTCCTTATCATTTTTTTCCTCGGCTTTTCTTTTTTTGCCCATTGGAATTATTTGTATCTTAGAAATAGTTCTTGAACTTGTTTGTTTTTTTGTTTCATCGCTTATTTCTGAAATGTCAGGCATTTGGTTGCTGTGTTCAGAATCATGTGTCTCGGCCAATTTCGTGCTTTCAGCTTGTTTGAAAAGTTCCTCTACTTCCTTATTCAATTCGCTATTTTGCTCGTCATTTCCATTCTCTCTAGAAGTGAAAAATCCCCCTGGTAAATTAACATCAAATTGACACTCTTTATTACTCAAATAATTTGTAGCCTTCGAGTATATGTGAAATAAAAATATTTCGCATATAAATACCAGACTCTTAAGAAATAAAAAATCTTGTTTAGCTATTTTGATTAAAGATTTTTTCCTAGTACTTTATTAAAAATGTATAAATTTTGAAAAGCAGCTTTATTCATTGAACTGTTATCTGTTTTTGCCAATTGAGAGACAGCTCCAGAGGCCAGACCATCATCGCTGTTTTTTATTTTGTTAAGAATTTTTTTAATCAATGCAATTTGATAACCATCGGGATTTTCTATCAAAGGCTCAAGAATTAAAGATAAACATCTTATTTTATTAGAATAATATTATTAATTTTTAAATTTATTTTTTATAAAAAAAAAAATTACTCTTTGACTTGTTTAACTTTGTGCTCATCTTTAAGGGAGTCAATTTTTATGTTATGTGCCATTAGACTGACCGCATATGGTAGGCACATTTCTGGCAGTATTCGATCTGTAAGGATAAAATAATTGAGCAAAAAAATTTAAATTTTTCTAAATACTTTTCTGGTTTGGTTGTTGCTTTGTTTCTTTTGATTCAAGTTGGCGATATTGCTTGATTAATGAAGTAAAAATTTTTTTCACTCTGGTCTTTCGCTCTTTATTTGCATCTAGGCCGCAAAGAACAAAAATTCCCATGTAGTAATATGGCAATTTATTTGTTTTAAGAGGCTTTGTTAATTTTTTAATCATAATATCTTTGACGTTATTAACCGGATCCTTTAATTTAGAATAAATCTCTTTAAATGATTGTTAAAAAATAAATTTTGAATAGCATACAATTATTAATTTGGCCAAGACATGAAAGTATTCGGCTGTAATAAGCTGTTTGAAGCAAGGTTCTTGAGCTAATTTGATCAATTGAGAACCACAAGTAACTCTGATGCGGGATCGCTCTGCTTCACTGAGAAAAATAATAATTAAAAATAATTTCTAAAAAAATAAATATATTTCTTACCTGACCGACACTTTATTTTTAGACTCATCGCTTTCATCATTGTTTGCTTGTTTGGTAAATGGTTCTGTCAAATTTTCTCTAATTAGTTTGATCAAAATTCTTATGGTAAATAGTATGTTGGAACATTCCGATTTTAGCCCAAGACACCATCTAACAACCAATTTAATTGCCTCTAGCTTGAAATTAAAAATTTTTGAAAATTAGCGCGACTTATTTCAAAGAGTTTCACCACAAAATCAAATCGATTTTTTGGCTGAACAGGTTTTTTTCTTTTAAAGGAAATTTAATGATTTAAATTTTTTTATAATTTTTTTTAATTTAGTTTACTTTTGACTTAAGTTAATTCTAACAAAAAAATTTCAATTTATTATGTTACGTTTAAATGAATAATATATTTTTTAAATAAAAAAAGACAATTTTTTTATTCATATTTGGTACTAAAGACTAAAAATTTAATTTAGAAATTTAGCATACCAGTAAATACAAAAAATACTAAATTTTAAATATTATTTTACTTGAATTCTTTAAAAAAAGAATACTAGAGAGAAATTAAAAATTTAACAATGCAAAACTTTTACTCAGGCCTAAGATATTTGTGTTTTAACTTGTGTAGTTCATTTTTATTTAAAAAATACATTTTTATTAATTGTATAGATACGAGGGATGTCATTACCAAAATACAGTCGGTTCGAATTTCAAAAAGAAAAAGAATAAAATTTAAAAGTCAAAGTTTACTTTAATAAAATATATTTAAAAAAAATACTGTGACTTAGAGCAACAAACTTTGTTGCATCTTTTTTACTTAAATTAAAAGCTTTATTTTAAATTTTTTGAGTAAACCAAATCAGTAATCAATTTAAATTTTGATGATGTTTTATTTTTTGTCTTTTATTTACATCAGAAAAATCATACAAAGTATGTTGCACTTAGTTGAAGTATTTTTTTAAATAAAATTTTCAGACTTGTTTTTAACACTAGAAAGCCCGAGGGGTTTTTTAGACCCGTTTTTGAAAAATTCAAACTTGAATATTATCTCAAAGATATAAAGTTTTAAGAAATTACTCAAAGAAATTAAAAATAAAATTGTAAAAATTTAAAAAAATTTTTAATTCTTAAATAAATTTTATTTATTATTCTTGAAATTTTAATTTGAAATTTTTGTAATAAATCAGCCGGGCTTTCTAGTGTTAAGTCTAAGTCACAAAAATTTAAGTCAAAGTTATGACTTGACTTAAAATTTCTTTTTTCAAGTCAAGTAAATGACTACAATTAATTAGAAAAATGTAAAAATTGACCATTAATTTAGAAAATTTTCATTAATTCTTGATTTTGAAATTTTGTGTTTTTAAGGTATTTTACGTAAATAATCCTAAAATGTTTATTTCTTTTTTAGTTTTAAAATCAAAAAATTGGTTTTTATTGTTTTTAAATAAGTATTAAAAAAAATTAAAAAGTCATTGACTTGATTTGACTTAAGACTTGTGACTCAAGTCTGAAAATTTTATTTCAGTAATTTTGATAAATCGAAAAATCAAATGTTCTTGTTTTGTTTTTGAAATTCACAATAACAAGAGTCAATTTTCGCTAATTCGATCCATTTGGTTGGAAATTTTATGTTTTTTTAGATAACTTTTTTTAACAGATAAAATCAAAAATAAATTAAACAAAAAAAAATTTTTTAAATTTTTTCTAAAAAATTTACCATTTATATCTTAAGTTTATTTTTAATAAATGTCTTTTTTATGTTTTATCAACTTATTATGTTCAAAATTGAAAATACTTCTTGTTCCCAGTTAATAATATATAGTTGATTATTTTTTAATTAAATTAAATACAAATAATTTTGTTTTTATCTTTAATTTAGATATTTAGATGCTATGATCTTATTTTTAAAATGTGTGAATTTTCTTAATTGATGACATAGTTGATCAAAACTCAAATTATTATTATTCAAAAAGGTTTAGAAAATAAATGAAAGCCAGAGCTTTTTTACAGCCCAAAAGTTAAAGAGGTAAAAAATTTAATAATTTAAAGTTTTAAATAGTCTTTAAGTTTTAGTTGTTAATGATACTGAATTTATTTCCTATAGTCGGAATTCAGAAGAGTGTTTGGTGGTATTCATCTAAGCATGCTGTTCTCCGTATTTTAAAAGTCAAAGTCAAGCCTGGATTTGACTTTACTTGACGTCTCTAAGAGTAAAGCTCTGATCCAACCTTTTTTCTTTTAGAGTTAATTACATAGTTTCTGTGTTATAATAATTATTTATTTATTTATTTAAAATAATAATTAAAATTAAATAACCTAGAAAAAAAAGGTCTTTAAGGTTCGCGCGTAGCAAAACTACAGCACTATCTGAATTTTGGCAAACCGACTTTAAAATATTAATCTGCATTCTTGAAAACCTGAAAAATGTTTTTTTTGGGTGGGGTCAAAAATTTTTTTTTTAACCCCTACCCCTCAAAGATAAAAAAAAACAAATTTAGTTACCTTTGAGCTAAAATATCTCATTTTATAATAGACATAGCCTTATTAATATGAATATATTCTGAAAGCGCACAGTTTCATCTACAAAATGGTGTATTAATTTAATCTATTATTTTACAACTAGATCGATATTTTGTTAAAATATGGTGAAAAATGGTATTTTTTTACTGTTTTTGTATCTAGTCCGCGGTTTATCCCTCGACCTCTACTTTTTTATAAAGATTCTGAAACTAGAGAAAATTCTGAACAAATTTTTTTGAATTTAAAGCCAAAATAAAATAAAATTAAATGAGTTTGAAACTAATTTTTGAAAAAACATTATTTTTTATAATGCAAAAAGTCAGAATTAAATTTCAAATTATTTCGGATGTTTTAAGCATGTCAAAAATATTAAGAAAAAAAAATAATTAGAAAGCTAATTATTTAACAAAAATTAAATTAAGTATTGAAAACATTTTACTAATTTGACATTTAATTCTGACTATCTTTGAGGGCCACCTTAAAAAACCGTTTTCAAATATGCAGATTAATATTTTAAAGTCGGTTTGCCAAAATTCAGATAGTGCTGTAGTTTGGCTACGCGCAAACTTTACTTCAGAAAAATATAAATTTTAATTTAATTTAAACTTTTTTATTTTTTGTTATGTGATTAAGCGAAAATTTCGATATTTCAAATTAGGAAAAAAATGACTAAATTTTAATTATTAAATAAAAGCTTACTCTTGCTCTTGTAGAAATAGGTAGCTCCTCTTCGTTTTCACACCATTTTCCGGCCAATTTCAAATCATTCTTATAAAATTTACCAATAATATTGTTACTTTTGACATAGAAAATTCAAAATTACTTTTCTTTTAGCTGAAAATGAAGTTGTACTTTCATTAGAGGAAATGTTTAATGAAGTATTCAAAGGCTGCATCAATATTTCTTTCACGATTGATTTGGATATAAAATCTTTAATCTCTTTACCAACTGTTTTTGGTAAAAAGAAGCAAATATGCCCTAAACTAATTAAACATGTTAGGAAATTTTTTCCATTTTTTTTATCGGCCTCTTGCACTAATTCCTTTATGGCATAAATAAAATTATTTATCATAAAAAAAAAATATAAGTATAAAATACTTTATATAAATCATAGAGTATTTGTTCATTTCTGGGTTGTTCAAAATTTTTATATATTAAATTTATTGAGTGCTTTGCCTGTTTGCCTTTTCCATTCAAACATAAACTTTTTAATTTGTCTAAATAATTTTCATTTATTGCATTAAACTCCTCAGCTTCGTCTTTGGCTCGTGTGTTTGCAGGGTAAAAAGTGTTCAGCAATTTAATAGTGGCACTAACCACATTATCTTTTTTACAATTGATGAAACTAAACAATTTTTGATAAGTGTTGGAATTGTTAAAACCATAATTGCTGTGAATGAGAAACAAATAATTTAAAAGTTTGATGCCTTTTTCGCCATCGTCATCTACATGTTTTATAGAGATTCGATCCACTTGCGGATTAGAAATCTCTGAGCTTTTTATTGTTTCGTTATCTTCAGTATCTTCGCCATCAATACTGTCCATATTTTCTTCGTCATGCTCACCCTGTTCGATCTCTTCTTCGGATTCACTATCTGATTTTTCGTCTTCTCCACTTGAGTCCTCCAGTTTTCCCTTTCGCCCTTTGCGATTGGAAGTTTTGGTCTCATTTTTACGATTTCTTTTGCTCATTAGCCTTCTCTGCTTCAAAGTAAGTCGCTGCCTCACCTTGTACTCAATCAATTCAATTAATCTTTCAATACATTCCTTGTCAATAATAATTGAAGACATTCGTTCTATTAGACGCTTAGCCATATTTGATTGGGACTGATTCAGCGAACTCAAGTTGGTCAGAATTAATTGCTTTAAAAGAATGAATAATTTTTAACTAAAAAAATTAATACTGTCAAAGTTACAATTAATTGAAGAGATTTGGAACATGAATTGTTGACATTTACTAAATTTTTGAAATAATTTCTTACATTGTGATTTGTTTTGAGGATATTTAGAAAGACTTTCATAAAGTCATGGCCTTTTGAAGCATCCAAAAGTTGCTCTTGAATAAAAATTAAGCTTCAATTTAAAGTTTAAAATTTTGTTTTAAAATTACGTGAAATTAAAATTATTTCATTAAAATGAGAATCACTAAAATCAATTTTAGGATTTTCTTCAATTTTTTCTATGAATGATTTCATAATTGTATTCAAACTAAACAATACTATTTGTTAAATGGCTTTCTTTTTAAAAAAAAAAAAAGACTCACAATACTCGGTTTTTCATTATTTCCATAAGGGACCTTTTCAAAAAAAGATAAAAATTTTTTTCAATTGATATTCGTTTATAATAAGCAAATTTTTATTGTCTAAAAAGTATAGATTGAATATTTTGGTTTCATGAATTTCAAATACAAATTTAACAGATTTTCTTTCTATTTTGATAAATGGCGAGTTATTTTTTTTATTAGATTTGTTTTTTCAAAAATTGCACACTTAATTTAAAAATTTTTACATGCAAAAGTATTTAAAAAGATAAGGATATGCATAAAAAAGATATTGAAAAAGTGTTGAAATTTACTAAAATAAGATAAATTTTAAAAAGGCCATCATTTAATGGACTGACAAAAAAATTCCTATTTTACTGACAAAAAAACTAAACTAGATGACAAACAAACAACTTCACTGATAATTGAACTAATTGTGTAACAATTAAACTAATTGACCGACAAATTAAATATTTTCGGGATGACAGATTAACCAAAAAAATGGTGCAACTTATTTTCTAAATTATTTTTGCTAAATTTTCCGATGTGAATAAAAAATAAAACATCAATATGATTTAAATTGTTTTTTATTTTTTTAACCCTAAAAAAACGAAAAAAAAAATTTACTTTTGGAAAAAAAGATGCAACAAAGTATGCTGCACTATGTTGCATTATTTTTTAAATTTATTTTATTTAAGTAAATTTTTATTTATCAAAAAGGAAAGAATTTTTGTTTCTGAAATTCTGTCCTTTAAATTAACACTTAAAAACCGGACGGTTCTTTTTGGCTTTTATGCTACATCTTTTCTTTGGGCCATCATTTAATGGACTGACAAAAAAAATCCCATTTTACTGACAAAAAACTAAACTAGATGACAAACAAACTACTTAACTAATTGAGTGACAATTAATTAATTAATTAATAAAGTTATGATATATAAATAATAAAAAAGTTCGAAACTATAATAAAAAGCAAGATATATTGAATACCCAACTCCATTGTGTAATTGCTACCTTACTATTTCTTCTTTTTACCCTGAAAAATCAGACATTTAAAAATATGTATCCTGTTTTTCTCAATTTCAATATATAATTTTAATTTTCTTCTATTTTAACTTATTTTATTTTATTATTTTTTTTATATATATTTTATCTTATTTTAACTTTATTTTATTTTGATTTTTTTTTTAATCTGAAGGAGCCTTAGCTCGGTACAGATAACAAATAAATAATAACCAAATAATCTATATTTTATTTTTATACATTAATTTGTATCATCATTTTTTGTCTTTACTTTTCTGTACATTTTAATTTAATACATCGCCAGTATTGGCGCTAAATGAAATAAATAAATGAAGAATCTAACTAGATCATCTGCGAAAAGCAGAGAGTATTCATTATTTGGTTTGTTTCTTTTGGGGGATGTCATTAATATATATACTAAATAAAAAAGGACTAATTACTGAGCCTTGAGGAACACCTGCAGTAATATGGTATTCTTCGCTCAGGTGATCATTCACATTTACCTTATATGTCCTACAGTCTAAAAAGGATCTAATCCAGTTAGTCAAGTAATGAGGTGGATTCAATTTAATCAATTTAAAAAGTAAATCTTCATGCCAAACCCTATCAAAGGCTTTAGAAATATCAAAAAACAGACCGCAAACTCTTTTTTTTTCTATTAAATGATTCCATGATTTTTTGAATTAAAAAGAAAAGATTATCTGATGTTCGCCGGTGTTTCCACTTTATTTTTTGAATTTTATTCCTAACTAAGTTATTATTTAAATAAAATCCAACGTGAAAAAAACTCACTAACTTTTAAATACTTTAAACGGTTTTTGGAAGTAAAAAAGTTAATTTTCAAAAAATATAACACTTTTTAAATTTAGAGAATATTTAATTAATATTAGTTAGGCAATTTTTATCATTTAACTTAGTTATGGGATCACCTCAATATGAACGATCATGAGTGTGATCAGAACTTAAACTGATCTAAAAATGTAATTCTTTTAGATTTGATGCAATTTTATCCCTAACAAAAAAATTAATTTATTTTTAGCTAAAAATTATTTAATATATTGTTCAAATTTTTTCAATAAAAGATTTTTTTATTTTATTACATTTCGTTGGTAGCTACTTGATCCTGTTAAGGAAAAAAATATCTGAATTATCCAAAGAAAGTATTTAAAATCATCAGAGATATTAAGACAGAAAAAATTAAATCCAAAGCTTTATAAGACAGTGCTTGACATAGTGATAATTTAATGAATTTTAGAAACATCTTTTGAATATTTTATTAAAAAATTGCGATTGAGTCTAAAAGCTAGATAAAAAAAAATTAAGCAAGTAAATGATAAATAAAAAATAATATTCAAAAAATGTCTAATAATTTTTAGATTTTTATTTGATTCAAGATTAATCCAATTTCAGATATTTCAATCAGAGAAAATAAAATCAATTATTGAAATAATTAAACTTGCAAAAGCTTGGCTATTGAAAAGTGTTTCTTCATCAAAATTTTTCAAATCAGTCAAATCAAAAAATTCAATATTTTGATCATTTCCAGAAATAATTGCTGCTATATTTTTAAAATACGCTAGCGAAAATTCGGTTTTATTTTTGCGCATTAGTTCATTTGTATACCCAGCTGGATAACTAATAATTATTGGTAATAATTCCAAGTAATTCTCAACCGCTTGTTTAGTCTCAAATTGTCCTATTTCGGATGCGTCGTAGTCTGCAGTCAAAAAGTTCAAAAATAAATCTGATTTTTTCAAAGCTTCCAAATCTTCATGCTTATTTGTCAATGCCATTGTAAAATTTTCTTTACTCAAAAAGCACTTAAGGCCTAATTTAGTCAAAAAGTTATATATAGCCAACACTTTTTCTTTTGAACTGACATTATAGGATAGATACATTCGATTGGAATCTTTATCGCTACTTATAATATGGCTGATCATGTCTCTCAATTTTGAAATCCATTTTTCTCTCTCATCCTTTAAACCAAAAACAACATATGTTTGAAATATGGCTAGATTTTTTTTTTCTAAATATGTTTTTGGATCTTCACTGTTCTCCTGACTTTTTTCAAGCAGCTCAGCGCATTCAATGGCGTTTTTATAGGCCTCTAAATGATTGCGATTGATAGATATTTGTTTCAAAAAATCAGCCAAGGCTCTTTCCGGGTCTGGTTGTGACATGTATCGATAAATAAGACCTCTTTGAAAGTAAACATCAGCTATTTTTTTAACTAAGGCTTCGTGTGCTTTGTCAAATTCATCAATTACTTGAGAAAATTCTAAGAGGGCCTTGTCTAAAATATTTAATCGTTTATAGCACAAACCCAAGTAAAACTTAAGCAATAAATTTTGCTTTGGTTGAATCTCTTCTAATATTTCCAAACAATCTGAATATTTTTCTGAATAGAAATAGCAAATTGCAATTTTAAAGCTATATTTTTGATTGTTCTCCAAATCAGATCCAAAAAATTTTGTAAAATAGTCAAGGCTAGTTTCGGCATATAACTTTGATTTGGTTAAAATAGTCAAATCGAAATAAATATTTCCTAATAAAAGACTTAATTCTGTTTTGTTTTGATCAAAGCAATTTGAATTCATTATCTCTTCTTTTACAGTCTCTATAATAGACAGTAATTCAGTCTCATAAATTTTTTTTAAGTTCTCTCTAGTTTCATTTATCTTGCGCCTCAGAACATAAAATTTAGCATGAACTTGATAAAATTTGCTTAAAATCAAGCATTTACTGTTATTTGAGCCTGATGAGTTGAATTCTTCAAGCAAATTAGTTGCTTGTTCATATTTTCTTTGAGCATAAAGAACAACGCCATTTACAAAATCAATTTCTTTGGTGCTACTAAATGCAGCTTTCGAAATAAATTTATAATCAATTAATTTAAAAAATTGACCATTTAATGTGTTAACTGTTTTTTGTTTAGGCAATTCTACTTCATCATTGGATATTTTCTTTGAAACGCCAGTCCATAATTTTAAAAGACTTGAATAGAAGTGATACATGCCATCTTTAACAAAGCATATGTGTTCCATTTGTTCAATTTGTGCAGATAGCTTTTGCAAATCATTGAAACTGGACCAAAAAAGGCTGGAAATTATATAGGCCTGATAGTCACTAATGTAGTCTGACAAAGTGTAATTAGAAATATTTTTTATAACCAAAGGAAATGTTTTAACAATGTGTTCATAATTTTCTTGTTTGTAATGAATGGATATTTGACACAGGATTGATTTTTCGTAAAATCCACTATTGTTGTGTACTTTTTTCAAATTTTCCAAAGAAGCGTCATATTTTTCCAAATTCATATAACTAACACCCATCAAGTAGAAGTATTCGGATAGATTGTTTTCTGTCGAAGCATAGGAAAATGCTTTATGGGGTTCCTGAATTTTCAAAAGTTGCATAATGCATGACTCGAATTTTTCATTTTTAAAGTGATAAATAGCTATGTCAAAATTCACATTATCTAGATTTATATCTTCGCTTATACTGCTAGTTAAGCTACTCTCCAATTGATCAACTAGCTTAGACATATAATTTTGAATACCTGCTCTCTCTTGAGGCTCGTCATTGTCCAATAAATCAATCTCTTTTTTATACATATAATAGTAAGCTTCTTGTAGATGTTTTTTAGCTTGCGGATAGGAGTTCTCTTTACAGTTGGATATAAATTTGTATAAGTCTTCCTTTGAATTATTATTGCTAAGATATAAAATTTTGGCTTTGTAAAAAAGAATCTCATAATTGGAACTAAAAAGGGATACAGCTTCTTTGGCAACAGTGACCGAATTCTGCAGAGATGTCTCATTCTTAAACTTAATTACACTCAGATCAATTCTAAGTTTGTTCAGCATAGCAAGTTCACTGACTATTGGAGACGAACTTCGTCTAATTCGGTCAAACAATTCATTGAATTTAATATAATCAGGACTGAGAATGTCTGTGGATGGGTTGGAGAGAATTTTCTTGGCATAACACTTCACCAACAGAATATCAACTTCATCTGAGTTTACTGAGTCGTTTTTAAGTTTAGAAGCAGCTATTTTTTCCAAATAATAAGTTGACTTTTCCAATAGATCTATTTGTTTAAGCTTGTAATAGAAGAGCGCTTGAATCATTAACGATTCAAAATAGTACTCTGAAGTGAGTTTAATTTTTTTGAATTTTTCAGACAAGCTTTCAAATTCGGCTTTTAAAGCTATTTTTTTTTCATGCTCATTGACTTGTTTTAGATTTTCCAAAATGGCTTTGCCGTAAAAATAGACCAGGTTGTCCTTTTGATTTTGGCTAAAAAAATTAGCTGAATGGTCGAGTTCATCAACAATTTCAGAAAATTTCTCTCTTATTTTTTCAAATTCCATTCTTTTTGAGAATACCATGTAAAATGCACTCAGCCATTTGTACACAATATTAGCCATGTCAATTTCTCTAAGCAAAAAAACCGATTGGGATTTTTGACATTTTTTAATTACTTCGTTCAAATTGAGATTTTCAATTTCGGAATCTGAATTTAGGGCTGATATAAAATTGGTTAAAAACGAGTATTCTTTTTCAAAATTTGGTCTGTGAATCTCAGCCAAGCAATGAATACAAATTAAGTTTTTCTCTTCTCGTAAAATATTAAAAGGAAGTGAAGTACTTTCCATTTTTAATTCCGGGTTACGATCTGATAGATAATTTTCAAATAAAGTACTAACTTGCATCAGCATTGAGTCATCCTTGTTCTCTTTGCCTATTTTAAATATTGAAAAAGCCTTTAGAAACAAAAGATCATTTAGATTGACCATTAGGTTTTCAAATTGTGAAATTGTATCCAAAATGTCGACAAATTTTTTTAAATGAAACAAAGACCAAATTTTATAGTACAAAATTTTGTAAAATGTTTGCTGAAATTTTGGTAAAAAATTGAAATTTTCAAATTTAATAAAATCTTTGCCGATAAAATTTTGAACTTGTTCTTTATAAAGAGCAAAGAATTCATTTGCTTTTTGTTTGGTTATTTGGTAATTGTCAATTGCTGATTGCTGATTACCAACACTCAAATAATAATTGCCCAAATAGAACGGAATTTTAACCAAATACTCTTCAACTTTTTCTCTCAGTTCATCGTCATAGCTTTGAGTCTTGTCAAAACTTTTCATAAAGTCAAATGCCTTGACGAAATTACCAATTTTAAAATAAACACAAGCTAAATGAAATTTAGATTCTTCATAAAATCTGCTCTCTTTTTTAACATATTTCAAATGATCAATCACTTGTAATTGCTCCTTCTGGCTATTTTTGCCAAGATTTATCATTGAAAGTGCCAAATAGTAGTGCACATCGCTCAACTTTAGGTCATCATTCTTAAAAAATTTTTTTTCTAAAATCGAATTGAACTGATCATTCGAGACAAGATAGTTTTCTGCAAGATAATTAATTACAGCCTCTTGATACTCTAAATTTTCGTTATCTATCAAAAACAAATCATCGTCTTCAATTGCGTAATTAGCCATCTCGTCCCTGACGCCCCTAAGCATGTCCATTGAATTTAGATAAATTTTCGAGTCCGTCTTATCCGGATAGCTTAGATAAATAACCGATTTTACATATCTTAAATTTAGAATTTTTTTCTTGCCAGGACTTTGGTTGGTGCTTTTTGATATGGTGAAAAAATTTTGGATAGATTTTATTGCTTCATCACAGCAATACTTTGTTTCATCTGAACTCAAATTTTCTGATGTTATTATTTTGTATAAACAAAGAGCTTGTACATAGTAAAAGAAAATATTTTGTGGAAAATTTTTGATGCATTGATCTTTTATAAATTTTTTCAATTCATCGAATTCTCCCAAATAATATAAAGAAAGAGACTTTTTCTCCAGAGCTTGAATGACTGTCGGATTAAAATTTTTTAAATCATAGCTGTATTCAGACAAAAATTGATTGCAGACCTCAAGAGTAAATGAAAAATACTCGTTCCATTTTCCATGCGAGTTTCCCTTGAAGTAATCAATGGCTAGCTTGTAATTTGATTCAATCAAATAATGGGATAACTCGGAAAATTCTTCTTTGTTCTTGTAATCAGTTGATATTTCTTTGAATTTTTTAATTGCTCGCACAAAGTCTGGCTCTTTTTTATTGCACAAGCATATTCCAATATAATATCGTGCTAGTTCTATTTTGGGCACTTGTTTGGACAAATCGTCATCGCTTGGTTTATATTTGTTAAAGTATTCAGTAGCATTTTTGTAGTCTTCTAGCTTATATTTTGAATATCCAAGATAAAAATTTGCCTCATTGGCTTTTTTTTCATTTTTTAACTTAAAAGATTTGACCAAAGTAAACAGCATCTCAAACGACTTATCATACATTTCAATGTCATTTAGATTAACTCCTAAATAATAAATCAAATCGTAAACATCAAATTCTCTAAAAGAGGGAAATTTTTTGGTCAATTCGTCTATTTGTGATCGCTTAAGACACTCGTTTACTATTTGTTTCACATCTGATTTATCCGAAACCATATCTGGATTTTTGTGATACAAAATTTCTGTAAAAATTCTAATGCCATCTTCATATCTAGCATAGTATTTTGTTGTCAAAACACTGGCTAGATAAAATTTACTTGTTAATTTTATTTCAAGATCGAAATTTTTAAAAAATTCTCTCAATAAACTTTTGTTTTCACTTTTTTCAATTGAAATTATATGCTCCATAAAGTATTTGTACGCACTTTCCAAATATGTGTCAGATTTAAATTTGAAGAATAGAACCATTGAAGACATGGCAAATAGAAACATGAAATCTGAATAATTTTCATGCTTAGGAAAAAGTTTTTCTTTTAGAAAAGAGTACAATTGTTCATATTTTTCAGCATAGTACAAACACCATGTACGAATAACCAATATTTCAAAATAAATATCATCTAACTGGTCGCAGTTTTTTTCCTCCAAGACCGAGTCAGCTTTTTCAATTAGCTTCAAAAGTGAAGTGTGTGAATTAATGCTTTTTTTGACTATGTCAGGCTTGGTCAAGTGAAACAAAGTCTTAATAAAATAGTAATTTAGATTATCTTTTAGATCAAAGTCATAAAAATCCTTTCCCTCCAATGATTTGAATTGAGTTAATGCTTGATCGAATTTTTTCTTTTTATATTGTATAAGACCTATCTGAAAGCGACTCTCGTTAAAATAATTATATCTACGTTTCACATTTTGAAAGTGTTCCAATGCTTCTTCCCATTTTTGTTCTTCGTTTTGACAAATTAATCCAAGATAGAAATTTACTCCATTTAATATATTAAGCTTATTTTTTTGAGTTATTTTAACTGATTGATCACTCATTGAGCTTCGAGAACTTGTCATAGGATTCTCGTTCAGACTTGAATTTAATTGTTCAAATACTTGTTTGCTTTGACTAATCGAATCCAAATTGTAGAGCACAATAGCCTTTAGATATTCAAGTTGTATTAGGCTAAACTCTTCCAGGTCGATTTTAATTTCAAGTTTTTCAAATTGACTCTTTTTCGAATGATCTAAATTAACCGGTTTTTCAAATGCTTCCACCAATTTGATCATGTCCAATGATTTAGAATGTTTGAATGTCAATTGAGCTATTAGAGCAAGATAATAATATGAATTAACTATTTTTAATTCATATTCGTCTTCATTTAAATTTTTCACTGATTCTAAAAAATTTTTAAAATAATTTTCACTGTCAGTCAAATAACTAATGCGATCTTGATTAGCTAGAGCGAATTTTATTTTTAAAAATTGTTTAATTTTTGCCAAAGCAGCATAATACAAATACACAAATGATTCTGGACTTTTTTCTAAAGCAGTAATACTTTGATTGAACATTTTTTCAAAACCATAATTAACCTTGTACTCGATTAAAAGTGTGTAAAGAGTTTTTGTACTAGACATATTTTCAATTTTATCCAAACTTTCATTCGAGACCAGTTCATTTAATTGTTCTAGATATGAAGTTAATTTTGACTTGATCAAAGCTTGACTTGATTTCGATGATTTTAAAATTAAAAAAAATAAACATTTTAATTTTAAATATTGAAAATTTCCATTATCTTCTTGAATAAAATCATCTGGCAGCTCGTTAAATTGGCTTAACGAGCCGCTGTAATCTTCCAAATTGAAAAATGACACCCCGGTATAATACTGAACTTGATTTCGCTTATCCTCCGTACGTAAATTTACAATGTTCTTCAGACTTTTCAAAGCCTTTTTGTATTCTTTGTTTTTTATAAGAGTCCTAGCGAGAACTAATTTACACTCATCGGTATAAAATGCTTTCATTTTAGGATCACTGTCTACCAAGTTGAGAATCAAATCCAGCAAATAAGTGGTCTTACTGTAATCATTCAAATACAAATAGGACAATGACTTATTGTAAAGTAGATCACATTCATTAAATATATCATGTAAAAGCAGTCTGTATTTGTTCGCCTCTGGCTGAGGTGCTCTGTTCATTTCGGCCGAATCAAAATATTCAATAGATTTTTTATAGTTTTTCAGCTCTTGATTGATAATGGCAAGTAAGTAATAGGTATTACTGACCATTTGATTAGTGTTCAAGGTCTCTTTGAATTTCATTTCATCAATAAAAATTTCGAAATGGCGAATTGAATCGCTGTAGAACTTAAGTCGATAGGCAACTAAGCCAGCATAGTAGCGAAAATTTTTCAACTTTTCAAATTTACTAATTGCATCATTGGCAATTTGATAAGCATTTGAATAATTTTGATCTACTAAGCTACTGACCAAAATTCTATAATAATAAAATTTCTCTTCATTTATGTCTCGTTTATTTATTTCTTGATTAAATTTTTGCAACAAAATTTTTAAATCATCGTCTTTGTTGTCCAACCAGGCTTTGATAATCAAAAACATCATGCATTTGAGCTTAAACATTGTCAAGTCATATTTTTCATGAATACTAGATTTAAATGTGTCGGATATTTCTTCCAAGTCTTTCAATGCAGTCATTATAAGATCATAGTTTTTGGTGGTATCAAGTTTATACAATGACAATGCATGATAAAAATTAATTTCATCTTGAATTTCTTTGTCCTCAATGCAAAGATTTTCTAGCAGAAGTTTGGCACGTTTGTAGTCATTGTTTGTAAAATTGACTATTCCATTTATAAAAATTACATCTTCTTGACAATAGGTTAGTTTAGTTTTTACATGTTTCAATTTATTGTAACTTGACTTTAGAATGTTATTACATTCGGCAAAATTTTTAGTCTTAAAATAGCATAATAAAATAAAGTAAATAACTTCAAATTCATCGAATTCTGGCCTATCCAAATGAGTTTCATTTTCTTTAGTTTTGTTGAATGTTTCCAGTATGTTCTCAAAATTTTTCAAAGCCAATTGTGGCATAATACTTTTTTGTTTTAAAAGAAGAATATTTTTGTAAAAAGAAGCCATTAGATTTTGCTGTTTGGTCATAAAATTTCTACTAAGCAAATCATTTGATTTTCCATAATCTTTCAAATTGAAATAAGAAATTCCAGTATACAAAGTTGCACGGCATACGATTGATTTTTCTTCGTCCGGATCAATAAGAAAGTCGTTGTCTGCAAATAGATCAATGCCTAATTTAGTGCATGCTGTATTGCTCAATACAACTAGTTCGCTGTCCGCTTTGTTTCGGTGTAAATTTTCAATTAGATTTGAATAAATATCCAAAAAAACACTTCTTTCGCTTTGATCGGTGACTTTTTTGTTCTTGAGCAACATTTCTAAAAACAATTCTTTGGCTTTTGAAAATGACTCATATGACACATTAACTAGACATTGAGTTTTGGCTGACAAATTTTGACTAATCTGTGGATTATTTACTATAAATTTGGTTATTTTATTTCTGTAAAAATCTAAATAATCTTTGGCAGTTGAATACCTTCGCTTTATGTCAAATATATTTTGAATGTACGGCTCAGCTCGGCCAGTGTCCAGTCTAAGATAAATAAGCGCCAAGTATGACATCACTCCAATGTTTTCCGAATCGAGACGCTCAGCTTTTTTCAAAGTACTCAGTGAATTTTCAAAATCGTAATTGTCATATTTTACAATTGCTTTTACTAGCAGATAATTGACACACTTCAAGTCAAAATACAAATGATAGTCTATTTTGACATAAATATTTAATTTTTTCACATCCATGACATGTTTGTTATGTTGTAGTAAATTTTTTTCTTTAACCAATTTTGGCATTGAATCGAACAACTTGCCATAATTGAACCAGTTCGCATTTTTAATCTCATCTTTCATATCATAGTCCAAAAATTGATTTAGAAATAAAATTTTTGATCCATTTTTCCATTCTTTAGAAATTATGTTACTTAATTGTTCCAAAGCTTGTTCTTTTTTGTCTACTTTGGCATAGGCCATTGCCAAAAAAAATCTCAATTTTGAATTGTTCTCCGTAATTAGGAGAATAGCACGCTTAAGCAATTCAATAGAACTGGCCAAGTCATCTTTTCTCAAAAATAATAAATTTTTAACTAAATAAAAATTAGAATTTAGCTTGTTCAACTCAATAGCTTTGTCTATATATTTTTGACATTCAGAGTCTTTATTCAAGCGCAAATAGTTCAAGCTCATCAAATACAAATAGTTTCCTATTTTGTATGTA
Organism: Brachionus sp. 'Tiscar'; assembly: GCA_006352455.1. Lineage (NCBI taxonomy): Eukaryota > Metazoa > Rotifera > Eurotatoria > Ploima > Brachionidae > Brachionus > Brachionus sp. 'Tiscar'. The sequence continues at coordinate 27,252 of VANL01000090.1, read as the reverse complement.
TCCAATGAGTCTGTGTGAAATTTGAATTCAATTAGCGGGAGTTCAAATTGATTTTCGAGATCATCTGAATTTTGGTAGGTTTTCAAAATGCTCATGATGCTCGAATAGTAATTTAGGCGTTCTATGTGCTCATTTAGTTCGTTGTTAGTGTTATCCTTTACCAAAGCGACACAATTTTCTAATTTTTCTTGGACTTTGTCACAGTTTTGCGGATCGCTTAGGATCAATTCAAAAGCTTGGATAAGCGAATTTGTTATATATACTTCATCTTTTATTTTTTTGTTGGCATAGAGACTTAGTATTCGGTCATTGATGCGTGACAAGCCGGTCTGATCGCGCATTTCGAAGTAATTGATTGTCACAAGCTCGAATACTCGGGACAGGTGGCGAATTTTGAGCGTTTTTTCGCAGTAAACGAGCGATGACTCAAAATCTGTGAGCATAAAATAGCATAAAGCTAAGTGATAATAGCATAAATAAAAATTTGAGTCCTCAAAAAGTATTTTATTGAATTGTTCAATGGCTAAATCGTATTTTTTCTTGAACATGTTAATTGATGCTAGACAAAATTTGGCCAAAATGTGATCGCGGTTAAGTCTAAGCAATTTTTCAAAGTTAACTTCACTTTGATCGAAGCGATTAAGCAAAAAATTTCTCAGACCTAGTAAAAAAATGGCCTTTTGACTAGTCGGATTAATGTTAAGCGATAATTGAAGCTGTATTTCAGAGTTGGTGTATTGATTTTTAGCAAAGTAGACATGACCACGCAAAATGGAGGCCTGCTCTGGCGAAATATCGTTAAGCTTATTCAAATAGTAGCTGGTGTGATTGAACTTTTTCAACTCAATAAGAACGTGAATTATCTGTTCATATGATGGTACGTGCTTCGGATCGCTCAAGATGGCATGGTGAAAATAATGAAATGCTTTTTCAAGTTGTTTTTTATTGCGGAACTGAACGGCGCCGTGGTAATAGCGGTCTCTAAGCTCGATCCAGTTGGCGATCGAATTTATTTTGAACGAATCGTCACAATCGCAAAGACGTCCAAAGTCTTTGGACAGCTGCTTTGAGTCGTTCGAATCGCTCATTTAGTCTAATCAAATTTTAAGGCTTCTGTTAAAAAGCTCTTTGCTCAATATTTCTAAATGTTTTTTTTTCAAAAATTGTTAACAAATTTACTAATTATTTAAAATTATATAATTATATAATTTTATTTTAATTAGAACACTAAAATGTTTTGCCAATATATACCTTAGCATTTATATATACATATGTGTTTTTTTATTTTTTTGAATCATCCGTTTTTGAACATGCCACAACGCTTTTTAAAAGAATTAATTTCTTGTTACCATGCTACGAGATTTTCAGAAAGAGAAAATTTTCAGATTTATTAGGTATGAAACAAAAAATTAAATTTAATTAGTATCATGTAAGATTAGCTCGGTGTAAATAAAATGCACATTGGAATTTTTTTCTCAAGTGGTAATTAAAAAATGAAAAAAAAGCAAAAGATGACCTTGGCTTGACAAAAAAAAAGCTAAAGAGATTGTACTATTTAAATTATTAATGTTTTAATGTCTTATAAATAGCATCTACTAATAAACTAAAATAAATAAAGCTTTATTTATTTACCTTGAAATCGGCGTTAGAAACAAAATTTATATATTTGCTTTCAGTTAATTCAATAAAAGCATTTTATTTTACATTTTTAAGACTAGCAACTGTAATTATTGAACTTATTTTTTTTAAATAGTGAATGTTTATTAAAATTAATTTTTTTTAAATTCAAATTTAAAACAAATATTTGAAACGCTTCTTTGAAATTGCCATTAACGAATAAATTGAGCTTAGTGATTGAGTTTGTTTTGAAAGGCTTAGTTTTACAGTACAACTATTTTAAACAAATATATAAATATTTTATTATAATTGATTTTGAGAAAATTTTAAAAATTTTTAGTTTAATTTATTTTGTCAATATAACAATATAAAAGCAATAGCTTTATTTGGTGTTAGATATTCGAAAAATTTTATAGACCTTCAGGACAATTCTTACGCTTTTAAATTAAATTATTATTTCAAAGCTAAAAATTTTATGTTTAAAATTTGAAAAAGGCAAACTAGTTTAATTATTTCAAAAAGATTAAATTTAAAAGTTTTAATTTTTAAGAAACTTTAGAGTAAAACCTTCGTTGGGTTAATATAATTTCCTGTGGTTTTAAAATTTAGACTGATTTTTCTACTCAATATTTAAGTCAATTTTTTCAAAACATTATTGATAAATAGAATATACCAGTAGTTGATTAGGATTTAATAATATTGAAAGGCATACCAATTTCCGGCTTTCAATCTAAAGAATTACGTTTAAGGAAATTCATTCAAAATTAAAATGCATCTAATGAAAATTTGAATTAATTGTTCATTATAGCTGATATAAATATAAAAAAAGAAAAAGAAATATTTTAAAAATAATCTATCTTGAAAATGAATGATACTCTAACTAGAAATGTTACCTCAATCTACAATCAAAATTATCTCCAATTAAATATACTCTCATTTGTTGCAAACATTGCTTATCCATTTATACTCACACCAATTTGTTCAGTTGGATTTATTCTGAACTTATTTTCTATTTCAGTATTTATTCGCCTCTTATCAAATGGAAGTATTTATAAATATTTTTTAATTAAAACCGTTGCTGATTCATTTCTTCTTTTGATCGGTGCGTTCATTTTTTATGGAACATGCAACAAATGTGCCACCTACCAAACTTTAGGAGCAATCATTTACAGGCAATTTTTTTCAGGATTTTTCAATACAGCATTATCAACATTTTCAGCATTTTGGGAAATACTCATAGCAATCGATAGAATTCTAATAATCAAAAATAAAAACATAAATTTCTTGTATATTATTTTTGTAATTATATTATTCTCAATAGTAAGTTTTCTCATCCCTGTACCATTTTTCTTTGCAAATTACATACAATATATTGGTAATTCAAAATACGTCTTAATTAAAACTAAATTCGGCACAAGTATCGAATATACATATTATTTATCTAGTGTTTTTATTTCCTTAAATTCAGTTCTTTTCATTATATTGCTTTCATCAAATGTAATTCTACTTTATGAATTCAAAAAATATATCTCAAAAAAAACCAGCCTAATAGCAAAAACACCAGCAACGAATGAAAGTTCCAAAAGTATTGAGTCAAACAACACTTCCAATTCTGCAAAACAAGCTTCATCCAGGCGTTTAACAAAGATGGTTTTAGCTCTTAGCTTTCTTTTTATGGTATCAAGGCTTTTTCATTCAGCATCTACAATTTTATCGAGTGTTAATAGAGTCAGAAAAATTAGTTTTGATGGTTTTTCCATAATTTTAACTATATGTTCACTTATTATAAATTATATTATGTATGGCAGTAGCTTGATTTTTCATTCTATCTTTAACAAGGTTTTTTTAAAATCATTAAAAGAACTTTATACTAAAAAAAAATAATTATTATTAATTTTTGATTTTTAATAAAAATTTTTTTTTTTCATTTTTTAAACAAATATCAATAAAAGAATTTTTCTAGAAATACAATCAAAAAAAATTTAATTAAAAATTTTATTATTTTTTTAAATTAAAATTTTTACTTGATAGCTTTGAAATAATCAAAAATGCAATAAAAAATTTGAGTTTAAATTACTTTTTAAAATCAAGTTTTTGGTTTTTAAAATTAAATTTCTTAAAAATTTATATAAGATACAAAATTTTTTGGGTTTAGTCAAGTTTTCATCAGTTATCTAAAAATAAATATTAAAAAATGATTTTTTTAATAAATGAAAATAAATCCCGAGGCTAAAATAAATATTTAATTAAAGGTAAAAATTTTAATGAAATCCAAAAAAAATAATTTTTTAATCAGTTAAAAATTATATCTTTGTTGATAAATAACATGTATATCTATATAGATACTTTTTATATTTTATTTATAACTCTCCTGATTTGAATTTTTTTTTCTATCAAAATATTAATTTATTAAGAAAATCCTAGATTATTTGTCATCTTTGAAAGAATTTTTGAAGACTCCAAAAAGTAAGTTTAGCTTTTAAAGATTAGAAAAAATTTAATATCCAATAAACGGGTTATAACAATTATGTGAATAATTTATCACCAAGCAAAATTAACATTGTCTCAACAACACTTTCGTTTCGATGTATTTTATTATTTGATCACATTTTTTAATTGATGACATAATTGAAATCAAAATTTTCTACATTTTTTTCCTTAAAAAATTGATCACATTTTGTGTGGTTACTGATTTTATGATCAGTTGTTCACAAAGTCGTTATGACCCCAATAAAATTGATATTTTATTTTTTAAATTTATTTCGTAAATTGATTCTTCAGTTATGAGATTTTATTTAATTTAAAATTTTCTTTATATAATTTGAATGAAAAATATTTCTCTCAAATAATTATCTAAATAAACTTTTTGAAAATTTTTTAAAATATTTAAACAATTTATTTAATTTTAATATATATTATTAACTTTAAATTTAAATTAATTTACTCAAATTTTTTTGACTTTGCCTCCTTTAATTTGTTTGTTCTCTATATAACTTATCGCCGAGTATCGTTAACTTGTATTGTATTCAAAGTCTTAAAGACCATTATTATAGAAACAATTTTAGAGCTTTTACTTAAAAATAACTTAATATCCACATCACAACACGGTTACCAAAAATGTCATGTCTGACCAATTTACTGGAAACTTTAGATTTTATCTCTGATGCGATAATAGACAGTTTTTGCAATATCTTTCGATAAAGTCTCTCATAGAAAGCTTCTTTTTCATAGACTCAATTCTCAATAACTATACATAAACTCAATTTTTTTGGGTTTGGTGAAAGCCTAGTAAATTTGATCAGAGTTGTTTAAAAGTCACAAGTCTCACGTCACCCAGTGGTTTAGTTGGTTAACAAATCTAGTGATATTGACAAAAGTTTCGCTATATCACATCATATATCTGCCAAATTCACATATTTGAAATGTTTTTAAGTTTTATTTTTGACCGTGACCATAATATTTAAAGTAAACTAGAGAAAAAAAAAGCAAATATTTAAAGTAAACTAGAGAAAAATAAAATGTCTGTTTCATTTTTCGAAAAAAAATGTGAGTCAATAAAAAGAACAAGAAAAACTATAGTCATTTTATTTAAATAGTACTAAAACGTTTCTATGGAAACTTAACTAATTAGTTTGAAAATCAGCTTTATTTTTGTCAATAATAATTTTTTATTCAGATAATAAATTTATTTTCGCATAAATACCATTTAATCTATTGTTTTGTTCCAAGTCTCAAAAATTCCTTTCTATTAAAGTAAATTTACACAAAAAAAAAGTTTCTCGATAAAGGAAAATAATCTAAAAATAATCGGATTTTAGTATTTTGGGACTTAATTCGTTTGCTCATGTAAAATTAATACTATGGCTGAACATAGGTAAGAAATTAATTTATTTTTGAGTTTTTCTTCAAAAAAAAAATCATTTCTATTAATGTCGGTCAGCGCCCCAAGAAAATCAAAATTAGCTAAAAAAGGAGATCGTTCACTCAAAGTTGGTGATAAACCATATTCAAGCATACTTCCTGGAGATTCGATTGATGAAAAATTATTAAATGAGCCTTATCAATGTACAGGCCGAATTGCTGAAGACATTCAAATATTATGCAAGCAAAATCAGCTAAATAATTTCCCTCCTATTTTACATCGGCCAAAGAGATTACCATCACCAGTGCTCCAAGAAAATAAAATTGATCGATCTCGGAAAAAAAATTTTTCAAATTTAGAAACTTTGTCGGTAAATCAGTCTGAAAATCAAAATTCAAACTTATCAGCTGACAACAAACAAAAATCAAACAGCACAGTCATTGAACAAGATGAAAATAAAGATCCAGGTGATTTTATTTTAGCTAAAGTTTAAGAATTTTATTAGATTTTCTCTCTTTTTCAGAAGAACCATTGCCAAAAACTTTCATTTTGGTGAAAGATCGATTTGAATATTTTAAGCCCAAAATCCATATTGAATTAGAAAACCAGGATAAAAGTGATACGGTTACTGAATTCTACATCAAAGGTTGGAAAATAGAACCAATTGTTATGAAAATTTTACATCAAGCTCTTCCAAAAGCAGAAAAATTAAGCTACATTAAGTGAGATTTTATTTTTACTCTAATTTTTTTTAAAGTCTAGTGTTCATTTTTTCATCCAATTTTTAGATATATAACATGAAATTGAAGATTTTTGTTTTTTTTTTTTTTAAAAAATAAAAATTTCAATACTAAGAATTTTACATAATTTTTTTTTAATTTCATGATCAATTAAGTTTTTTTTTTGGTTACTTAAAACTTTAATGAATAATTTAGGATTTAAAATTATCTTTCAAGTTTGTGGTACTGTGGCTTTACAGAAGAAACATTTGATAGCCTGGCTGAAATTTTACCCAATTGTAAAAATTTAAAGTAAGTTAATTTTAAATTATTTTGAAATTTTTTTCTATATTTAATTAAAAAACCTTTTAAAAATTAAAACCGAGATTTTTTTTTGGAAATTTATTGTTTGTATAAATAAACTATATTTCAAAAAAATAAAATATAAGATTTTTTTTTGCTCAAATTAACTTTATAATAAAACCAAGAAACTAAATTTGTTTCTTTTTATTAAAAAATTGATTTTATGGTAATTTTTTTAGTTGTTAATGGCTACTCGCTTGATAAAATTTATTTTCGACCGTCTTGATAGCCATGTTTGCATAATTGATTTTTTAGAAAATTTGTATTTTGATTTATTTTAAATTTTGTTAGCTTATGCAACTTGTCACAAAAACTTTAATTAAGTTAAAAACTTTAATACTATTAAGACAATTTAAAAAGACAATTAATAGTTTAATATAAAAAAATTTTAAATATATTGTATTTCACTTTAAAATTCATTTCAATTTTTCTGTGTTTTGATTAAAATGCAAATGATTAAATAAATCCAACAAATATTTTTCCTATTCTATTTTATTTAAAAAAAATTGTTTCATTTTATCCATCATTATAAACCCTAATAGGGGCGAGCCCATTTTTGAGTTGTAAGAATTTGAATTTTCATCCTCTTTTTGCATTACTAATACACTAATTACTCGACTAAACGGACTCAAATATTTTATCCTTTGAATTTTCCTAGTAAATTTATAAATGAATTTAAATTTATTAATTTTTTTGATTTTAAAAAAAAATTGTCTACGATTTTAAATTTTTAGAAAAAATTTTACCAAAGCTAACACATATTTAGGAGTCAGAAAATAAATTATAAATCAAAAAAAGTTTTTAAATTTTTTTATTTAGAAATGTGTCCCTTGATGGTAATAAATTGATTGATGAAAACTTCGACAAACTCATCAAACCAAATTCATTGTAAGTTTTAATGTTTAATTAATTGCTGACTTAAATCAAATATTTTAAGCTAATTTTTAATTTAAAAAACGTAAGAGTTTAAAAATTTTATTTCACGTTAATACATATCAGAGCAGTATCGATTAGAGTGATGCAATTACTAATCAACAACACTAGTCAATATTTGTATTAAGTTAACTTTTTTTTTAAGAATTCAGCATTTGTCACTAAGAAATTGTCAAATATCTGACATTGGAGCTGAAAAGCTAGGAAACGAACTCGGAAACATTCGGACTCAAAATACAAAATTGTTAAGTCTGAATTTGAGTGGAAATTATATAACCGATAATGGGGCTATAGAAATAGCAAGAGTGAGTTAATATTATCTGGTTTAAGTAGAATAAATTAAATTTGATCTAAGGCTCTAAGAACGAACAGGACTCTTTTGGTTCTAAATCTTTCAGGTAATCAAATTGGGGATTTGGGAGCTTGTCAACTAGCAGAAGTATTTTTTTAAGCTTGAAATTTATTCAGGGTTATTTATTTAAACTTTATAGACTTTATCACGATTTAAAATGACTCATGAAGAAATAGTTCGCAGAAGAACCATTAGAAGAGAACGTCTTTTGAGAGATGTAATTAAATTTTTTATGTATCAGTTTATTTTATTAATTTTAATAAATTTATTTAGTTATCACCTCATTCACGCAGAACAGTAAACATGAGTGAAAGGCCGATGAGTATGGCTCATAAATCACCCAAAGATACAACTCGTTCTAAAAAAGAAGGATCAAATTTGAATCGGGATCGATCAAAAAGCAAAGTAATTTTATATGATGATATACTAAATTAATTTATAAAATATTTTGCCCAGGATATTCAATCAGGAGTGGTAGAAAAGCCAGGAAGTGTAAAAGTCAAAGGCGGCTCGCATAAAGAATCAGTTTCTGGAAGTGGAGTTCAAAAAAAAGAGAAATCTAAGGAAGTCACAATAAATAGTAAACAGTTAAAACTAAAACATTAAAAATAGTATAAAATGTTAAGAAGATGCACAGAGTTCAGAAAAAACTTCAAACAAGCTGGTAAAAAATAAAGTATCCAAATTAAAAAATAAAGATTCGGATGTCGAATCTGTAAGTTTAAAAATTGCTATGAATATTCAAGTAATAAATTTGTCTTTTAAGATTCTAATGAAAGATGGATTGCTAAGATCTATAAGTAAACTCTCAAATGTACAATCGGTAAGAAATTAATAAAGAATGGAAAATTTTTTTTATATTTTTCATAAATAAAATTGTAGAATATTACAAACGAAAGCGATCCTTTGATGGAAGAAACTGAAGGAATTGATGGTGACCTTTTTTTGATAGGAAATCGTACCTTGTTATCGCTAAATCTGTCAAGTATTTGAGAGAAAAAAAATAGATAGAAAATGTTTAAATTTTTTATAAAGGAAACAAAATAACCTTGATTGGTATTAAAGAGTTCTTGTCTTGCGTGCAACTTCAAATATCAATGGCTCTTTTTAACAGAATGGCTTCGTGTACAGGCCTTTTGAAGTTAAATTTAGCTGTAAATTAAAAAAAAAATACTCATGAATTAAGTTTTAATTTTATTAATTTAGAAAAATGACTTTTCGATGACTGATGAAATTTATATACAATTGATGGATTTAATGAAAACAAGAGATCCAATTGCGAATAAAACGTTGGAAAGTTTGGCAGATAGAGATACTAATTCAGTTATTAGCAAAGACGGAAGGGATACTGTGAGAACAAAATCAAGTAGAAAAAATTGACAAATTTTTATTTAAATTAAGTTGTTTTATTCTAATAAAACTTGTTATTATTTTAAATTTATTTTATTTAATTTCAAATTAAAGTTAAAAAAAAACTTTCGGTAATGAGAAATTAAAATTTTTTTATTTGAGATTATTTTGATCATGAAAAAGGCCAGTTGAATTGAAATGCGTCGATTATTTATTTTTTTATTTATTTCTTACAAAAATTAAATTATTTTAACTAAAAATAAATTTAATAATCATTTATCAAATATTTATTTTATTTTATAAAAAATCGACCTAAAAAATGAATATTGTTTCTTAAAAAATTAAGAAAAGTACGTTATTAGATCTATTTATTTCTGTTTATTTATTTAGCGATGTTACTAAGCTACGTCTCCCTAAATGTTTTTGTTGTTTAACAAAACTTATTGAATCCCTAAAAAATTTTGAAATAGAACCTGATGGTTGCAATTTTGAATTCTTTAAAAAAAAAGGATTTTAATATCGAATTTTAGTTACTATAGCTGAGTTGTTTGTATTTTTTTTAAATTTCGGACTTGAAATTAAACTAAGAAAAGAACAAAAAGAGTCAGTAGTTATTTTGGCGGACTAGTTTAAATTAAATTTACTAAAATTAAAGTCCAAGTCCGGAATTAAAAAAAAGTGAATCAGTATTATGCACTAATCGCTTTTTTTATTTTGCTAATTTTTCAGAATTAAACTTTGTTTATTTAAAATCCAATTCTCAATTTGAATATTCTAACTATCTAGTTTGTTTGTATGTTTTTCTCCCTCTTGCTCCAGACTTCCATTTTTCTTTCACTTATTTGTATCCTTTCGAGTCACATATAACACTCAATAGTCAATACCAGAAAAAATCTCCAAAAGGTAGCACAATATTTGATTTTTTTCTTTTAAATGCATTTTTATTAATTAAATTATTCAAACTATAATTTGAAAAAAAACTTTGGGGGTAAAAAAATAAAAAAAGGTTATTTTCATATTTACATGTTTTATCAAATAATTAAACAAATTTAAGATTTAACTTAAATAGTGCACGCTAAAATGAAAAATCTCAAATAGAAAATTTAGTGGAAAATGAGAATTTGATTATTTTAGTTAAAAATAAATTTTTAAACTAATATGTATATGATGAATATAATTTTGTAGTTTTTTGTTCTTAAATGAAAAAATTGGCTTTGATTCATTAAGTAAAATTTATATTTTTAGCAATTTTGAAAAAATATATTTTATCTTTTATTTGTTCTATTGCTTTCATTTTACCAAACATTTGGTATCAATAATAAATTAGATATTCAATTTATAAATAATTTATAGTAAATTTCGTAAGAACAATTCATAATGAATCTTCAGCTTATCATTTGTTTGTAGCTTAAGCTATTGTGGTATTTTCTATTTTAGCAAAACTTGTTTAAATCATAAAAAATTTTGATATTTGATTAGCTAAATTAGACTAGAATAAACTTGAAAAAATAAATTACTTTTTGATATTTAAAAAAAAGATTAAGCTAATCGAATTAGCAAAAATGCATAAAATTTAGCTAACAAAATATTTCAGAATGAAAAATTTTTTTTAACAATTAAGATTTATTTATAAATAAAATTCTTATAAACATGAGTATGACGTAAAGCCTTCTATTAAATCCCATGATTTAGAAAATATCATACCAAAAATAAATGGTGTTTAATGTTCTGAAAAATAAAATTTACAGATAAAGGCAAAAATTTTTTAAATAAATGCTTTTTAATATTAGATTAGCTCGTCTGGCTTTGTTAACAAAATAACCTGAGAAAAAATTTTAAAAAAATTTAACAAAAACATTTCTAATCTAAAGATTTAAACAAAACTAGTGTATGGTTTGGAACTGCCTGGATTCTCCGAATCATTTTGATTTTGACCCTGGTTGTATTGCACAACATATGTTTGTATTCGATCTCTTCCATACAAGCCAATAAATGATCCATCTTCGTTGAATTTTCCATTTTCCCCATTTCCATATTCTGCCATACTATCGTCTTCATCGTGATATTGCTTCTCGTCAAAGTATATATTTGACGGTCCAGTTACCAAGTTTTGATTAGCCATTCCACCATCGCCCGGTCTATTAAAAATAATCAAATAAAAATCTTTAAAAAATTTTCTAAAAAAAAATACCCTTTCTCGTATTCATCAAAGCCTTGACTTTCTGATGCGAGCATTTGATTTTGAAATGGTTCTTTTTCCTGCACTGAATACTTTCCGCCTCTCTCACGGACCAATATGCACACATTGATCAATATTATTATAAGCAAAATTACTGAGACCATCATTCCAATAAACCATGGTTCGGTGGCAACATTTTTAGATGTGCGTGCTAAAATTAAATTTTAGAAAGATTTTAATTTTTTCTTAAACTCAAACCCAGAGTCTCATTTGTCGAATTTAAAATTAGGCTAGTGAAATTTGAACTCATTTTATCATCAATAGGAATAAATTTTTCGTTCAATCTATTTGTATATCTTTTTCTTGTTTTCTTACAAATAAGCTAACATAATTAACTTTTGAGTTAAAATATTTGGTTTTTATTTTTCACGAAAATTTCAACTATTTTCTGATTTGTTATTTAGTAATTAATATTCAAACAAATCAGCTAGGAGAGCTCTCAATTATTCAGCAAACATATCTTATTAATAATATATGGAATATTCTCTTGGGGTTGAGCTATTAAACTAAAAATAAAATGATCTATTACCTTTTCCGGCTGTTTTTAATACTTCAACATTCGATTCAGTCTCTAAGCTATTGTGCTCAGTGCCAGTAGTTGCTACGAGAACAACGCTGTATCGAGTTCCACTCTCTAAGTCAGTGAGGGACAAGAAATTGTCTGTAGTGAGAGCAGTTCGAAGCCATGGGGCAGCAACGTCATCAGTCTTTTTGTATTTAACATAAAACAGACTGGCTGCATTTACTTGGTTATTGGTTGACCATGTTAGATTGAAGCCGTCTTCAAATGTTGAAATCACCTGAAAGTTTGTCTGAGATGGCTCTATAGAATTTTTAAATTAATTTTTTCTCTTTTTTTCTCCTTGTTAAATATTTACTCTCAGCAGATGAAGTTATAACTTCAACAAAATTTGGATCAATTGAAACTCCCTTGGCTGTTTTGGCCAAAACTGTAAACCTATATTTTTGATTTGGTAGGAGACCGGTTACTATCCTATTCAATTCATATCTACTTTTTATTACTATTGGTGGCTGAACCAAGCCAGGCGGCTCTGCAGTACTGAAAATACAAAAAAATAAATACATGTACTCTTCTAAATTATGGCTTACTTTGAAATTTCTTGGAACAAAATTTCGTATCCAATTATTATGCCATTTGGCTCTTCGGGTTCTTCCCAATTCAATTTTACGCCTGATGATCCAAATGGTATACCTTGCAAATTAACGACTGGACCTGGAACACCTTCCATTGTCATTATAGAAATCTTTTTTTTTTTTTAAATAATCTTGTTTATTATTTTTTCAACTAAATTAGATTTATCTTACCGGTGCAGAAAATTCGCCTTGATAGCGGTCATTTAATGCCGCTATTTGTAAGCGAACTGTGGAAAATGGAGGTAAGTTATCAATAATTGTTTCGCTCACATTTCCTTCAACTTTATGAGTTTTCATTTCATTCTGACCATTTATGTTTCCACTAACTTTAAAGAATTGAATCTAAACAAAATTTTCATTTATTCTAAAAATAACAATGATATGGTTTTTAAATTACAAGAAATCCTGCCAAACGTCCTCTCATACCATTATTGGGGTCGCTTGCCTGTTCAATTGTAATCGGATCCCATTTAAATTTTGCAGTTCGATGATCGTATGTTTCTTCCATTGCAAAATTTTGAGGAACTATGGCTGGTTCTGAAGAAAAAAATTATAAAAATCTTTTTAAAGCAATATTTGTATTTATCTACTATCTTCTCCGCTAAAACCATGATGTAAAGTGGCAATTTCTGTTGCCTCGCCACTCACACCATCACCGGCTTGTTGATTATAAGCCTTTACATAGAATTCATATTCTGTATAAGTAGGCGTGTCTCTAATAACAACATAATTTTGATCGGCAGGAACTTTAATTCTAGTCCATTCGTGAATTCGTTGATTAAAAGGCTCGTTTTCTTTACGTGCTTGCCTGTATTCAACTTGATACCAAAATAGAGGAGCATTCCAATCAATTTTCGGCATTAACTAAAATTTTTTCAATTATTCATCTTAGAATAAAAGCGTAAAATTTCATCTTACATTCCACGTGATTATCAAATTATCTGATTGATTTCCGAATGCTCGTACCCCAAGCGGATGCCTAGCTGGTCTGCATGGGTTTGTGTAACAGGATGTAGTCGCAATTTCACTAGGGTCAGATTCGCCCAATCTATTTACAGCCTTAATCCGAAATGTATAATTGGCCCAGCATGAAAGTGAAAATGTTAAATCGCTTTGAGTTCCAGGAATTTTTTCAGTTTCATAGTCTAAAAACAAAACAATTTTTAGTTGATTATTTTATTTTTAAATTTAAATTATTACGTTCAAATCTTCGAACAAGAGTGAGACGAGTTATTTCGTCATCAGTTGAATTCTCAACAGATGCACTAACTTCTTTTTGGCCTTTAACTATAACATCAAACCATTCAGTGCTGGCAAAAGAAGTGTTGTATTGAAGAATATAGTGCAAAATCTTAGCATTGTTTTCTCCACCAGACGACCAGTCGATTTTAACTTTGGGTTCTATTCCATTCTTGCTAGAGCCGCTAGTACACATAACAGAATCAATTCTGGGCCTATTGGGTCTATCTTGAACAACCAAAGTAGCATCGGCTCGTACCTCATCTACTTCAGTACGTGCTACACAAGTATAGGTTCCGCCATCTTCAAATTGAAGATCGGTTATTTTCAGTGTATCTTGATCCCATGAATCCTTTATGAATCGACCTATAATTAGATAAAATAAGACAAAATAAAATACATTATGTTAAATGTTATTAAAATTTTTTCCAAATATGGTCATATATATATGGTTCTAGATAATTGATAACAAAAAAATCTGAAAGATGTACAGAAACAAATGCATAAATATATTTTTTTAATTTAATGAGAAACAGTCTTTAAGTCATACTTGAATCTCAATTTTTGATTATTTTGATTATATTTAAAAAATAAAACCTGTATAAGAAATTGGATGTCCATCTTTAAGCCAATCAACTAAATGAGTCAATCCAATGTCAGCCTTGGCAGTACATCTAAATATAACAAAAGAGCCAACTTTCATTTCTTGATTGTTTGGCTTAGTTTGAAGAGTTGTTTTTTGTTTGACACTTAGCATTCCTTTGGCCGAAACAGTTCCATATTTATTAGTGGCAATGCATTCGAATATTCCACTGTCTGCCACTGTTGAACTACTCAAAAACAAAGTTCCATCTGGTCGTATAGAAAATCTTCCTCCTGTAATCAACTGATTATTTCTTTTCCAAAATATTTGCGGTCTAGGAGCACCAAATGTTACACATTTTATTTCAACAGACTCGCCCTCCACAACTTTTGTTTCATTTTCTGGCGGTTCTTGAATTTCTGGAGGTTCAGAAAGAACATTTAGATAAAAATTAGACCATGCATAACCATGTTTATTTGTCACGTTACATGAGAACACACAAGTGTCAGGCATTTCAACATTGGTTACATCCAAAACTTTATTATTTATTGAAATACGCGGATTAGACTGCAAAAATTCACTCTGAATTGGCTCTCCATTGACATACCAATCTACTTTATTGGGTGCTGGTCGCCCATCAGCGTCGCATACAAAACTAACATCTTCTCCAACACCAACATTTTCATCGTCTGGTCTCTCAATCCAATATGGCTCCGATTCAATTACTACTTGAATTGAAGCTAAAGCCATGCCCAATTCTTTTTAAAAAAAATAAAAATTTTCAAAATAAATTTTAATAAATAAATTTTTTGATGTTTACCATTGCTTCCTCTGCATTCATATGTTCCAGCATCTGAGAATTTAACTGATCTTATGACTAACTCTTGACCTTCAGAATCAGTCGAGAATCTTCCGTCAGTAGGCAGCGTGCCGTCAATTTTTCGCCACAAAACTTGTGGAGTAGGTCGACCACCAAATATACATTTTAGTCTCATTTCGTGTCCAAGCAAAAAAACCCTATTCTGCTCGGATGTCCAAAGTTTAACTGGAGCTTTATTTGTAGGGCTAACCTTTTCAACCTCTAAAACAGTCAATTCACCTTGGTTAAGTAACAATAGACGTCTACTGTACGCGTTGCATGCGTACGGACGCTTGTCTTTTTCATCTTCATCTTCTACATTAAGGATATAGAGTTTTCCATAGTAATCTTGAGTTACTCTAGCTGATACTGTGATCGTGCCGAATTGATCTCTATCACTATCACCAACCACAGACCAGTAGACGTATGGATCTGGAACGCCGGTAGGTGGCGTACAGTCTAATATGACCCAATCACCTCGTCTGGCTCGAACTACTTTGGACCGAGATGAATAAGGAAATTGGGAGAGCTCGGCCATACGCAGACGAGTGGTGAACGACAAAGCTGTTCCATATTGATTTGTAGCATTACATTGGTACCATCCCTGATCAGCTGCGGTCGGATTTGTGATTATCAATGTTCCAGCATTGCTTTTCATAGCAACTCTGTTGTTTTGAGAACTTGGATCGTATATACGCTTGTCTCTGGTCCATGTGTATTTTGGAGGTGGATCGCCTTTTGCTACACAGGGTATTTCTATATTAATACGTGGATCGAAAACAATTTCTTTGTCGGCTTGGCGAATTATTGAAGGAGGAGATGGAACTTTAAAATTAAATTAAAAACTAATTTGGAAAAATTTTTTGAAAATTCTCTTACTGGTAAAAATCAAAGTAATGGGCAGAACCAAATAGGCCAAGTAGTGTGACATTGTATCAAGATACATTTTTTATTAATTTATTTTATTTAGTTAGATTACATTAATCTTATTTTATTAAGCTTCTAAAATAAATTTTTTTTTAAATTAAAATATCACAAATTAAAGCATTAATTTATAAATCAATATGTTTACCTCTTACTTGTCAATAGTTTGATTAAGTTAAATGTCTATTAAGAAAAAAATTAAAATATTCATAAATTTTAATATATTTTTTTTTGAATGTATATATATATATATATATGCTAAAGTAGGTCGGTCGATCGGTCGTCTATGAATATTTACCTGTATTGACCTCGAAATAAAACTAATAATTTTGGTCTTCATACATGTATTTGACAAAATATGACCCGAATTTTACGTGCAATTTTTTTGTACCGTTAAAAATTACACAGAAATAATTAGATAGAAATTTTATATTTAAATAAATTGAATTTCTTAAAAAAAAAGGATTACAGCTAAGATATTTTTTTAGTTAACTAAAATATTAATAAACTAAAAAATTATAACAACAAAAATAATGTAAGATTGTTTTATCAATTAACTTGAAGAAAAAAAAAACAGCTTTAATTATACTCTATGACATCAATAAGTTTAATTACTTTTTCTCGTAAAACAAATAAAAAATTTACAAAAGTAGATTAGATTTAAAATGTATCTAGAAGATAAACTTTTCTTAAATTCTTAGATACATTCAACAAAAATGATAACTGATCCAGTGTCTCAAATTTTGGCTCATAATTGTTTAAAAATGGCATTTTAATTATATTAAAAATAGGATTATTAGGTAATCATTTGTTCGGATTTGTAAAGCCCCAACAAAAATTTTGGATTATGATTTTTAAAAACCTTGAAAAAATTACTTAAAGCCGTAGGCTTACGTATACGATAATTTAAAAAAAAATCAATTAATATTCGCTGTATCTCTCACATGAATTGTATAATTATAAATCAAGATCAGATTTATGATAAAAAAAATAAAAACCAAATAAAACTATTCCCAAACATTCTAATTCGAATCTGTAATTAGCTTCTCAAGTAGACTAGATAAATAATTCTTTAGCTGACTAAATAGTGCACAACAATAATATTTTAAATTAATGATTTATATATTTAAATTATCTAATTACAAATATATTAGAATTGTATGCTAAATTTAGATAAAAATTTAGAGGAAAATTATTTCGAAATTTTGCAATTATTTATTTAGACAAATTTAGTTGAGTATTTGTGTATTTCACTTGAAATTTCAATGAAAATAAATAAAAATTAAAGAATCTAATGAACGGGCCTTCTTAATGGGTTTCTTACTTCATGCCAAAACCATATTATATTAGCAAATATTGTCTTTATAAATATGTATTGGCCATATTTGATCGATATTGTTAGGAAATAGTAAAATTAAAAAAAAATAGTTACCATAATGTTAAATCAATGAATACGATTTTTTTAAAATGTAATTACTGAAATATTGAATTTGTACTTCCTCAATTGAAATTTTGATTGTAAAATTAATAAATTTGTTTACTTTGTCATCTTCTAGACACAATCTGTTTTCGTATCTAACCATAAACAAATTAGTCTAGTCTATTTTTCCCTTTAGAAAAGCTGATATATTGCGCTTGATTTTATGATGATGATTACCGACTTTAGAAATTTGAATAAATCCTTTTTAAATTAAAGCCAATGGAGAAAAAGTTATTGATTCAAAAAATATTGTTTCCAAATTTAAGCCCACAATTTGAATTACTTTAAGTTGTTTTTAAAAAACTCTGTTAGTCAAAATTATTGTTGAAAATATTTTAGAATCTATAAATCTATCGGGCTGCGATAGAAACAATTCAAACAGGTCCTTAAAGTATTAATTGGGTCCCGTAGTTACCAGTTATTTAAATTAGTGATTTTTATTCAAAAAGGAAGAATTTAAAAATAATTAATCCAACCTAATATTGATTGAGGAAAACAATTAACTCTTAAACGCCTTTAGGGTCAACGTTTTTTATTAGGTAGAAAAAATGCAGCAAAAAATACAAAAAATTTTCCCCCTCGTATTCAAAATTTGAAAATTATTTAATTAAAAAACATTGATTAAGTTAAATTAGAAGAATCATTATGGAACAATTTCGATTGAGCAAACTTAATTATGAATAAATAATTGAGGCTTTTCTGTCGCTTTTAGTCGATAAAGTTGGCAAATCATGTTCTTATTCGCAAATTTTTGGCCCAAAAGGAAAAAAAAAAACAAATCTCAATTTAAAATTTATAGCTAATGATTTCAATAGTTAGCGTAAATGATTAATTGGAGTCTTAAGAAAACTATAACTTGCATTCTTTTCGACACCAGAGAATATAGAAGTATTTAATTTTTGAAATATTTTAAATTACTGATCCCAAGATTCAGCTAAATTGCTGTAGACTAAATTATTCAAGTTCGGTAACGAAAATCCGGAATGGCTTATTCAAGCCATTAGGGTACTCTAATGTGAAATATTCGATTAAAAAAGCAATTCAGGAAGCTGAATTTTTCTTTTCTTAAAATAAATCAGACACAAAAAAAAATAAAAAAAAAGTTAATTAAAAATAAAAAAGCTATGAAAACTAAAACTATAAATCTAAATTAAAATTTCATGATCTAAGCTCTCTTTATAATTTTAGATTTCATCTAATATTTCTTTTGATGAATTAAATACTCAGTTGAGTCGAACTATTACTCTGATCTTTATTTTTTTTAATAAATGAATTTCTCTTAAATTTGTTTGAAGCAGTAAATACTTTCAAGTGTGAGAAGCATTTTTTGAATATTGTGTCAACTTTTTTCTTTTTTTATTTTTTGAAAATTTATTTTTATTTCTTAAGCTTAATAAAAAAAAATTTCAAGTTCTAATACCAAAAACAGAAAGCTTAATTCGATAAACCTGGCCACTATTCTTACATTGACACAAAATATTTTCAATCAATAATTCACTACGCTTTTAAGTAAGTCTTGAGATTTGAAATTATATCGGCGAAACCTATTATATTGATTGACTTTAATTATTTTATAAATTAAAAGGATTCATTTTTGATTTCTATTATTTAGTAAAATAAGTGCCAAGAGAATCATGCACAAAAAAAGCGTTTTGTAGATAGCTTAATAGAGCCTAATATAGACCCAAGTCGTTCAATTGAGTCTTAATAAAAACAAATTTTAATATTAAATCAACTGCTTGTCAGATATGATAGCAGGAAATGACTTGTATACTTTTAGTTTAGACTGTAATTTTTAATGCTTAAACAAAATTAGATATAATTAAAATTTTAATTTTTTTTTTCTTCTGTTTTGAATAATCATTCGGTCAACAAAAACTAGCTCTTTGTTTTGAGTATTTTATAAGAAAAATTTATAAAGAATTTAAAAAAGTTTTGAAAAATTCAAGTGAAACAAAGCAATTAACGTAACGATTATTTATCATAATAAATTTTTTTTAAATCAACATCAGCTTCCGTGTGAAAATGAAAACGAAAATATTTCAAAATATTTTAACAAAATTTATACATCTTTCATTAAGATTTAAACTAAAGAGAATTTACGTACAACATTTAGTAGAAAAAATGCCATTCCATGCCAGATAATGTTAAATATTGTTTTTAAAATTAAAAACCAAATTTTATAAACATAAAAAAAATTCAGCATGCTAAAAATGATTTTTGATTATTGGTTTTGTATTAAACTTCCTAAGCCCAACGATCAATTACATAATATAAACTTTGTGATATAAACAGTTTATTTTATATGGTTTATTTTTATTTCAATTAAGACAAAGGCTTGGAAAATCTTATTGCGGCTTAATTAAAACATTATATTTACGTTATAGTATCTTGAGGCTATAATTTGGATTGATCCTACTTATTTATATTTTATTTAGAACAATTTGTCTTCAAATATTATAGAGAAAGCAACGCGTTGTTTTTAGCAATTGAAGAATTTAATTTTATTTATTGGAATTTTTGACACACTGAGTAGTTTTGTTTGCGTAACAAATTGAGTTTGGGTCTACACTGCTAAGTAGAAATACATTGAAATTTTATAATGCTCAATGTGTTATTATAAATTTCCTTAATTAAAAAATTAAACTAAATAATCGCTCATTTAGATTGTTTGAAATTTTTTGCTCATTTTGAATAAATTTTAATTTCTAAATAATTTCGCTGTTTTTATTTGTTCACAGCATACCATGAACATTTAATTATTATTTACCTGAAATAACTGATTTTCTCTGATGAGATTGATTGTTTATCTATAAATTCCATGAAAAAGTCTTATAAATAGTGTTTAATATATCATCTAAAAAATAAATAATGATTAAATTTAAAAATAAGACATTCTTTATTTACTCAATAGAATTATTTATTCGTTTGATCTACAATCTAAAGCTCAAGAACAAAAAAAAAACAACCAATTTCTTCCTTAACAATTTTTTTCAAATATGTACAATGAAAAATAAGAAAAACGGCTTTGAAATCCATGTCTTTAAATTAAAAGATTCTAAAATTGATGCAAAATTCACATAAGATAAAGCTAAATTTAATTAGACTTCAAATTTTTTGTTTGAATTTCTATCTATCTTTCCAAAATTCTTTATCTGATCTTAAGTAAAGAAAAATTTCCTTCTAATTTAAAAGTGTTTAGAATTTGAATTAAATTTGTCAGAAATCGATGCCTGATCTAACATTTAATTAAATATTAGATGTTCTAAAAAGCATAATTTCTAAACAAGAATTTTGAGCTAAATATTTATATTTCACATGCTTTAAGAGAATCATGTCATTTTTTAAATTGAAACCTTTTTTTTAATTATGATTATTCATTTATTTAAAAAAAATAAAAAAATAAACAAATGCTTAAATAAAAGTATGAGACATGTGACTTCAATTTTTTTTTTAATGCTCTTTAATCTCTTTATTTTAAGCCAAATTTTTCTTGAGCTGGAATAAATTGAAATAATTAATGAAAAAAAATTTCATACTGTGATCAGATGCTAGAAAAAAATTACGTGACATTTTATATAATTTTTGTAGATATCGTTGATTTTCTTGATTTTACGGTTCAAAATTATGCACCAAGCAAATATTAAAAATCATATGGCTCAATATTTATGATGAAACAAAAAATCGATTTCGGTCTCATCGACTAATTCGTTGTTGCTAGATAAAGAAAATTTACAAAAGCTTTAGATTTTTAAAAAAATTAAGTTTTTTCCCCAAATTTTTATTTTAATCTAAATTATTCATAATAAAAACAAATCCTAAAATCGATTTATTAGTGTTAATTTACGTAATCATATTCTAGGCTACGATTCAAACAAATTGAAAAGATCAAAAATTTTCATAAACTATAACACATGATTAAAAATTATTTCATAACGAAATATTTTTTGATTTTGGCTACCTATCTTTTGGCATCCAGTATCAAAATACTTTTTCTTAAAGATACTAACTTCAGGTCCAAGAAGAACTCAAAATCAAAATAATTTTAATATTTTCCAAAATTTCTTTTAATATTTCATTATCTGGTTATTTTTTTAAATTATATTCTAAGACATATTTAAAAATTTGACAGTATAAAAAACTCAATTCATAAAAGTTTATTAATGAGACTTTTCAAGAAATATTTGTTTCAAATTAATTGAATGCAATTAAAAAAAGATACTTTAAGTTTAAATAACTATTTTAGAAACTTTGATTAAATAAAAAAATTAGAATAATTTTAAAACAAAAAATTTTAAGCACACAATTGAGCTAATTTTTCAAATCACTTTATGTATGTTGAAATTTTGATGATATAGCACTTTGAAGTAGTCCCAATTTCTAGACTTTTTATGGCATATATCCTTGAAAATCTCTTGAATCGGCAGTATTTTTGAATAAATTTAATTTCAGATGTTCATCTTAAAGATATCAAATGTTGTTTGTTCTTAAATAATGAAACATTTCAGCAAACTTCTCAATGCACTTTTGAATTTTTCAAATTTATTGAAAATTTTTTAGAAATTTTTTTTTAGATTCTAGTTAAGAAACTTAACTTAAAATTTATTACTTTAAAAGCTTATAAAATTATTATATCCTAGGATCTAATTATAATGAATGATTATTTAAAATTAATCATTCTCAAGTTTTTTCGATATCAGTTTGCAATGTTTTTTTAGTATTTATTCAAATAAATTTTTTTGCTATATTTTAATTTGACTCCTTCTATTCATAGTTCTCTTTATATTTTTTATAAAATATAAAATCCAAATTAATGAGCTTTGTTTACGATATTTGGTTCATCTAAATTTAAGTCTTTTTAACTTTTTCCACACGAGCACTTTTTGGCTTTAGAACAATTAAAATTTTGGAAAAAATTTATTAAACAAATAAAATTTGAAAAAAAATAAGCATTTAACATTAGATTGCAAAATAAAATTTCATGATTGCTGATTTTATTCAGTGACAAATTCTTTGGTTAATGGAGTAAAAATTTAAACAAAAACTTTCATAGAACTGAACAAATCTTAAAAGGCTAGAAAAAAATTAAACAGGGTTAATAGTTAAATTATTTTATTTTTACTTTTTCTTTCGGTTTTTGATTTTTCTTTTTATCCGATTCATTTTCTTTTCTGGCACTATCTTTTTCATTTGTTTTTGTTGTCTGTTTCTTGTCAATTATTAGACTGTCTCTACGGGATCTAGATAGTCTTTCTTGCGAGTCATTTCTTGACGAATCTCTTAAATAAGTTGAATTAGGCTTTTGTAATCTGTTTCTATCATTTCTGGGGATTTCATCATCCGAAAAGCTTTTAGTATTAAATCTGGATAGATTTCTTAAGCTTTGTGGTTTTGGTGAGTCCAAATTTTTTTTTCGTAGATCATGATCCGAATCATCCGAGTCTTTTAATTTTGGACGTGACATGAACGGTAATTCTGTATCATTAGCTTTTTTGACAGGCGGTTTCAAGAAGTTTTTTTTATTATAAAATGTTTCGTCATCTGAATTGGAAGAACTTCGATTTCTGTTACTTCTGCCTCCTTTTAATCGACTGCTTTTTTCTTCCTCGTCATATCTACTTGTACCAAAGTGTCTCAAATCAGTTTTTTTGTCTCTTTGTATTGGTCTTCGCTCTTCATCATCTGAATTTTTATATCTATTTCTTGTTTTTTCTTCAGCTGCTTTTTTCAGATTAATTTCACTTAATGGCACAAAAGTGTTATCTCTAGTTAAAGTATGAGTCTAAACGAAATAAATAAATAAATTTTTTTTTTATTAAATTTTATAAATTACTCTATTGAAAGTCTTCTCAGCTTCTTCGTCTGAATCTAAATGATTATATTAGTAAAAATCTAAATATTTAATAAAATTTTTTTATAATTTTCGAACCTGAATTTTTATACTTGGAATTTTTCCTGTTTTTGTCTCGCACATATGGACTTGGACTGGGTGTTCGTCTTGAAATTTGCTATTTTTTTTTTTAATTAAAATAGATTTATAAAATCAAATTGTTTTAAGATTACTCTTCGATCAGAATAGCCTTTTTCCTTTATAGAATCGTCACTTTCATTATTTTTTTTTGACAGTCTTAATTTACCAATCAATATCATATGGCATCCACCACAGGCGACCTAGAAAACAACTATAAGTAAAATCCATCAAAAATTAATTGCAAAATCCTACGTTTTCTATCATTAATGGTCTAAATTTATCAACCAAAACTGGATTAAACTGATTTGTATTGAAAATTTTTTGACTTAGACCCAATTTCCCATATCTGTTGTCGCCCGAAGCATACATTTCACCATTTTCGGTAATATATACCGAATGACATTCTCCACATGATACTTGAATAATCTTTTTTCTGCGAAAAAACGTAATTTGTTCAGGCACTTTGCTTCTATCTGTATCTTCGCCATTTCCAAGTTGACCTTTTGATCCATCGCCAAAAGAATAAACTCTTCCGCCTTTAAAAAATTATAAAATTTTTAAGATTTAACGCTTAGATTATTTTCCTACTTGCACCAATGATGACTGAATGTTGTCCTCCACATGACACAAACGTAATTGGTTCGTCAATAGAAAGAACTTCAGAAAAACGCTTGTTGTGATCACTGTGACCCAATTGACCATACTCATTTGAACCAGATGTATAAAGTCTTGCTTTTTCTTTAAAAAAATTAATATTTAATATTACCAATCTTTACTTAAGCTTGTTATATTTTGTTGCTATGAGACTTATGACCTATAATTTTAGAAATTAAAAAAATATTTACTTGAAATAAGAGCAGTGTGATAATAACCACATGCAATAAAGCTAACTCGAAAGTCTAATGCCAATAATCTTGGAGAAAATTGCTCTATCACTTTTCCAAGTCCAATTTCTCCATTTTCATTACTGCCCCAGACATAAACTTCACCAGATTCTTAAAAAATTATATTTTATCTTTATAAAAATTAAAAAAAAACAAACAATTTACTTGACAAAGCTACTGAATGCCCTGATCCTGCTGCTATCATGGACCATTCTTGAGGGTCAATTTTCTCAATTTTTTGTGGAATATTTGAAAAAGGATCCTGAAAGCTATCACCTAAGCCAAGTTGACCTTCGGAATTACTTCCGAATGTATAAATGTTTCCTTTTTCTTGAGTAAAAAGTTTTTTAGTTTTTTTTAAAAAAAATTATTTAATTTAATAAAACCTGTCGCTAAAATAGTATGATTTCTACCACATGCTATCAATAGTACTTTTTCGTGTTTGATAGCTAGAACAAGAATTTATATGTTTTAATTCAATTTAATCTGATTTGATACCTTTTATACAGCTCGGCTTTTCTATATTATTTTCATGACCCAAACCTAGTTGACCCCAGTTATTTGAACCAAACATAAATACTCTGCCTCTATCAGTAACAACGCCTGTATGCTCATCGCCACAAGAAACTTCAACAATAGGATCATCTCTCACATGAAATTTTCCTTCCTCAAATCGGCTTTTTCCACAAACAAAAGCCGATCCATATTCTTAAATTATAATATTATTTAGTTATTTTTCAAGATTTTTTATCGCATGCTTTGTACCAGGAATATCTTCAAGGAGATCATTATTTGTATTTTCCATTGATCGATGAGAGTAATTGCCAGTAGGTCTTGTATAATAGCTCATTTTATAACCTCAATTTCCCTCTCTTTAGAAATTTAAAAGATAATATTTCAAAATCAAATAAATTATTTGGAATTGAATGAATAAGTAAAGGTAAAGACTGAAGTCCGTGACTTTTCTTGTTACTAGGTAACAAAACAAAGATGTTTTTGAATTTTTAAATCCAAAATAATCTTTTAAAAACAAAAAAATTGTAAGCTTAATTTAGAAGTAAAATATAAATTTTCTAATCTTTACTATATGCTTTGTCTCGTGATATTTTCAATCAAAAATTTTCAGTCAAAATATTAACATTCTTAATTGTAACAATAATTTTTCTTAGATAAGATATTATTTGGTCCAAGAAAATTTGAACCAAAAATGGCAGATGACAAGGAAATTTTAAAAGAAATTTGGGATGGTAAAATTCCGGTATGTTTTAAATTATCTGAGAATGAGTGGCGTTCCTCAGAACCTGAAGAAATATACGTAATTTTTAATTAAAAAAAATAAAAGTTAATTTTATCATTTTATTTTTAATCAACATTTTTAGTTAATGGTCTCAAGACAGAGCTATTTTCCACTAGTTTTAGATAAAGTTCACCGTCATTTTGTAGACTTCGTGAGTCAAACAAAGAAAAATAATGAAATTTGGCTTGATTATAATGGAATAAATTTAAAGTGGTAATTTAATTTATGAGTACGTGTTTTATGTTTGTTATTTATTTGATTTTAGGCATTATCCAATCGGTCTTTTGTACGATCTATATGCAAATGAAGGTCCGGAAGTTCAAAATATACCTTGGACTCTGAATGTTCATTTTGATGTATTTTATTGTAGATTTAAATAAAAAAAAAACTAAAAAATATATAAGGAAATCCCAGAAGATTTATTATATTACGTAAACGAAAAAGTGGTCGAGTCTTTTTTTCTGTCTACAATTAAAGAAGCTGATGCTCTAAAGCATAAGGGAAAAGTTATAAACGAAATGCAACGAAAGGATCATCAACAACTTTGGAATGGAATAAAATCAGGTAAATGATTTTATTGGGCTAAATTTTGTTTTTACTTAATATACCTAGTAGTTTAAACTGGAATTTTAGGCAGTTAAATACAAAATAGCTTACATTTTGAATGACATTAAAAAGTTTACGTTCATCTGTTTATATATCTGCGCTTCTAAAATTAACTTTTTTTCTCATTGACTGCTTAAGACCTTGATCAATCATTAAAATAAAAAAGCGATGTGTTAATGAGGGTTTTATATTACCTATACTTAAACATGTCTAAATTAACACAAATTTAATATATTTTATAGTTCTTTTTTTAATAACTTAAGTCATGTTTTGATAATTGATAAAAGAGAATAATTAAAAAAGTTAGTAATTAAAATAGACAATAATAGGTTTGGTTAAAATTCAAAAATCAGTTTATATTTTTGATTATATGAGATTTTTGAAAGTAAATACAAATATATTTAGAAAATTTTTTTTTTTTTAAATAAATCTTTCTTAAATCATGTGGATTCTATATTTTAAAAATTTTTATTTTTCAAATTTTTTTATGGGTCTACCTTGTACTTACATTGAAAAAACTTATACCCACAGTTAAATCACTGTTACCCACAACCAAAAAATTTTCAACACAGAAATTCATTTAGCCCTCTTCGCAATTTATTTTACTCAGTTTTTATTTAGTTACTCACAGACTTGTTTTTAAGTCACAGTTTTAAGTCAAAGTCACAAAAATTTAAGTCAAAGTCATGACTTGACTTAAAAATTTTTTTTTTTTAAGTCGAAGTCATAACTTGACTTAAATTTTTTTTTTTTATAAGTCAAAGTTAATGACTTTGACTTAAAACTGTGACTTAAAAACAAGTCTGGTCCTGATAGATC